>JABFPM010000274.1:0-32528 GCA_022817325.1 Idris sp. 1 HC-2018 | reverse complement strand
GAGCGTATAGAAATAATTGTATTGTGCAAAAGTTTGCCACTTTTTATTGTTTGAATGATTGTGGTAAATATTACAGAATTTTTTTCTGTTCATCTTTAATACAAAGGCATTGGGCATCACTATCAATGAAATATTAAAAAGATTACATTATATATAGAATCATATAAAGGTATATTTATATATAATATTTATATATAATGATGTCAGCTCGCTGGAGAAGCAATTTCTCGATCGGTCCTCCGTGCGAGCCGCTATTTGAGCTTTGAGAGTTGTGCGTACGATTCAAGTATTTCATAAATTCTTTTCATTCTCTAAATATTAATTACTGTTAGACACATACGCTGGTAAGTGAGCATGCATAAAAAGGTACTTTTGCGAATACATTTTTATTTCATGTTCACGTTACACCTTAAGTATCTTTAGAAGACTGAAAAATGCGACTTTATTATCACATTACGACTAGTAGCAGCTAGAAACAAAATAATGGTTTTAATTTTTTTTATTATTATTATAATTAATATAATAAATTTCATTATTTATTAAAGTAATTGTCAAATCAATCGCGCATTAATTTGTAGCTGTTACACGTCGTAACACATGTCGTGAACATGTGAGCACTAATTTTTTTTTTTATTTTCAGTTGTTTTAACTAACTACCTTGCATCCACATTCATACGAATAAATACAAAAAAAAAATTGAAAAAAATTAAAAATAAAGAAAGAAAGAGAAAACCAATCACATTCTCTTGAGGACGCCGTTGACGATGATGTGGTTTCTTTTTTTTGCCAATGTTGTTTTTAAAGTTAGCGTAATGTTTGGACACTAACAAAGGCACAGTCATAAGTTTCATAGGATCCGTTGAATTTATCTGCATCGTCATCTTACAAAAGTTTTGTTCGGAGGATGACCGCGTAACTTAAAAGTAACACGAATTTCGCTTTTTATCGTTAGTTGCATACGACGTATCGCGTCACTATTTGGCACAACAAACGCGCCTTATTTATAATAACTTTACTTTCTTATATATATATATTTATATATATATATATTTATGTGAAACATAATTGTTATGTATAATCGTTTACATTTTGGCCACTCAGTTCATATCGCCGAGCACACAATTGTCTGTGTTCCGCGGTTTTCGATAGTTTAGAATAATTAACATTTCACTTTTATACAGTACTTCTTTTCATGTCAGTAGATTCTTTAGTTGTCATATCCATACTCAACAGTATGGATGACTCATCTTCTTCGTCTGGCTGTAACAGCTGCAACCATTTGCCTGTACATTGGTTCTGGAGAACATAATCGAGGTTCGCAATTCATATTACCATCTCCACCGCATCTGAAAATGTTAATAAATTTATTATCAAAAGTTTTTAAATAGTGATATATTAACTGATCGTGGTCTAGTCATAAAGTGTAAACTGTAACATTAGGTGATGTGACGGTGCACATGTGGCGTTGGTTTATCGATAAATTTAATATGAAATCTAGTTGATAGACTAAAACCATCTGTACTCAGTACCGTCTATTGACATGAAAGTGATCTCAGTTTTTTCTGTAACATCACTAATTGACAAGTGAAACTAGATGTCATAGGTAGACGACTTTAAACACTGGATCACTATTATTTAAAGATTAAAAGTAGCTGTCAACTTACGTGCAATTAAGACATGGTCCAGAAGCAGATTTAATAACTTCTCCCACGCGATAGAAGAGACCACCTAATTGGCAGCCAGTTCGTCTGAGCGCTCCTTTATATGCGTGCGACAAGAAATGAGGAGGTAATGTTGTTGTTGTAGTAGTAGTTGTTGTTGTTAAATTAAGCGTCGATCCCATTGAGACTGGGCACTCATATCGTGGACAACAGAATCCACTGATTGGTTCCTCGTGACACCCTGGAATCGGTGGTGGACAACTTTGCTGCAAGCAAATGATGTCCCCTCTAAAGCAGAAGCAGAAATCACAAGGATCGTCTCGTGGAATCTGCTGAGCAGACATGTAAACTTTGCCGCCATATCTGCACGTTCCTGGCCCGTAAATATTATGATCATCTTCGTCATAATCTTCGTCGGGGTTGAGATAAGTTCCACTATTGATGGGGAAATTGGGATTGTCATCGGGTATCGTATGATCTGGATATGGTGGCACGGATATGCTTGGTTCATCCTCTTTCGTTGTGTGATTGTAATCATGATCAAATTGACCGTCAAAGGGTCCGTGGGATGTATCCTCATCGGAAGTCACTTCCTCAGATTCTGGCAATTTCGTTTCTTCTTCAGATTCTGGCAATTTCGACATTGATTCAGGAATTTCTTCGGTAGAAGCTTTTTCCGTTACTTCTGACTCTAAGGATTCCACCACATCAGTTTTTTCGTCGTGAGGCGCTACAGTTGGTTTTTCTGGTAGATGTGAAGTTTGAGTCACTATTGGTTGTTCTGGAGCCAATTCTTCTGATAACTCTGGTGCTTTACTTAATGATTCTTCGGTAAATGATTCTGTTGTTGTTTGACTTGGTTTGTAAGATGATGATGACGAATCGTCTGCTGGATGTTCTTTGCTAATTGAACTCTGCGTTTCATCTTCAGGTGAATTTGAAACCTCTTCTCCTTCATTAACTTTTGTTACTAAACCAGGGGCTTTGGTAGCAATATCTGCTTGCTGTGTGACTGCTTCTTCTGTATGATTTTCAGAAGTTATCGGTTCTTCTGACGGTTCTGACGTCATCATTGTGCTAGATGTATCAACATTCTCTACTTCTGGGAAGGATGGTATTTCACTTGAAACTGGTTTTTCTTGTTCTGTAGACTCCGTTGTCTGAAATTTGATAGAAATTTCTGGAATTTCTCCCATCGTAGAGGGTGATTCTTCTGGCGATTTAGGCGTCTGTACTGATTGTGTGCTTTGGTCGAATGGTTCCATTGTTGCTTCAGGAGTATGATCAATTTTGTCTTTCGATTCGGTACTAAATGTTTCAGAATTTTCTGTGAACTCTAATGGTTGTATTGTAGTTTCCTTTTCAGTATGTGCTGCTACGGTAGTTGATTCTTTTGTAATCTCCATTATTCCAACAGTCGAAGTTATAAATTTATCGCTCATAGTTGTTTCCAGATGTTCTTCAATCGGAGGCTCAGAGGTAAACAAACTTTCATCTTTCGATTCTTCGGAACTGCTAATAGTTTGTTTTTCAGTTTCATAACGGGTTGTTTGTTCTTCTGGCGAAGCAGTGGCATAACTTTCAGTTGATATTTCTTCTAAAACTGTATAAACAGTTGTTGTAGCCTTTTCTTTCTGCGAATATTTTGTACTTTGTTCTGTGGGTTCAAGATCTGGAATTGCAGAATACTTTGTAGTACTTTCTGGGTTCTGAGAACTATCAAATGTTCCTAGCACTCTATTTGGAGTAATTTCTTTTTCTATTTCTGTTGGGTCGCCTGATTCAGGAGACTGAGTTGATGATTCTTCACCAGGCGCTTTATTTGCAATAGTTCCTTGTTCCATTTCTGTTGACGCGTCTGATTGTGGAGATAAGGTTGAGAATTTTTCACCAGGCACGTTATTTGCAATAGTTTCTTTTTCTATTTCTGTTGACTCATCTAATTCAGGAGATAGAGTTGAGAATTCTTCACCCGACGCTCTATTTGGAGTAGTTTCTTTTTCTATTTCTGTTGATTCGCTTGATTCAGAAGATGGAGTTGATAATTTTTCGCCAGGCGCTTTATTTTCAGTAGTTTCTTGTTGTATGTCTGTTGACTCGCTTGATTCAGAAGATGGAGTTGACAATTCATCTCCAGGCGCTCTATGTGAAGTAGTTTCTTTTTCTATTTCTGTTGACTCGCTTGATTCAGAAGATGGAGTTGATAATTCTTCGCCAGGCGCTCTATGTGAAGTAGTTTCTTTATCTATTTCTGTTGACTCGCTTGATTCAGGAGACTGAGTTGAGAATTCTTCACCCGACGCTCTGTGTGAAGTAGTTTCTTTTTCTATTTCTGTTGACTTGGTCGTAATCTCCAGTTCGTTTATGGTGGGTAATGTTGTAGAGATGAATTCGTCATATTTTTCAGTGGAAGACAGTGGTTCATCGGTGAAATCTTCAGAGAGTTCTGATTCCGTCGACATGCGATCAGTTGTTTCAACACCCATAGCAATTTTTCCCTCAGTTGTTGTCAATAACTCATCAGTTTTTGCATCTTCAAATTTGTCTGTTGATTCTTCCTCGAGATTTAACTTTTGAGTAGTTTTTGAGCTTTCAAATTCCTCTGAAAATTTAGTTGTCATTTCTAGTTCACTTGTAGGTGAAACTTTCGAGGAACTTAATTCTGGATGATTTTCAGTTGAAGACGACATGGAACCATTATCCATGCCTTCTTGAGAGACTTCGGATTCTGTTGACATGCGGTCAGTCGTTTCAACGCCAGTCGAATATTTGTCTCCTTCCACCGTTGTAAATGGTTCATCGGTTTTCATATCTTCTGCTGAGATTGTATGCTCTTGATCAGCTATGGATTGTTGAGTAGTCTTTGAGCTATCAAACTCCTCTGAAATTCTAGTTGTCATCTCTGGTTCATGTGCAGGTAATGATTCTGTGGAATGTTTATCCATGTTGTCTTCAGGAAGTTCGGATCCTGTTGACATTCGGTCAGTAGTTTCAGCACTAACAGAACTCTCTTCTGTAGTTGTCATGGGCGGTTCTTCAGTTTTCTTTTCTTCCATACTTGAGGTAGTCGATTTATCATCAATTGGTTTCTGAATTGGAGCTTCCGTAGATGATGAATAGCTTTCCGTAAGTTCTGCAGAGGTTTCATAGGCTGGTTTAGTAGACTTTTGCGACGAATCTTCAGAAATTGCCTTTTCTGTTGATATTTCATCAGTTGTTAAATCCAATTTACCAGATGTTTCTGCTTCTTTAGTAGACGTAGAAAATTCTTCCGGCCTCATACTAGTAGCAGGCTTGGAGACTTTGTCATCGTCTGTCTTTGAATTTTCCTCATCTTTTACCGAACTTCCTTCATAAGAATCTGTATCAGTATTCAATGCAGGACTGCTTGTACTTAACATTTCATCAGCTGATGTCATTGTTGTCATTAAATTCTCATCCTTTGGAATCTCAGGCTCATCGGTTTTCAAAACTTCGGGTTGCTTCGAAGTCGAAGGGGTTTGTTCGAGCATTTGACTATCAGATGGTATTTCGAATGTTGTGCCACAATTGTATGTGGGGCAGCAATCAGTACTTGCATGGACTGCTTTGCAATTCTTTTTATCCGTTGGTGCCGGTGGGCATTGTACAATATCACAATATACAATACTGCTAAGGCAGCGACATTTAAGTTGACAAGGATTAGCTGGAGGAATAGCAGAATTGTTACCATATGATTGTCCATCAACAAGACAGTTGCCTTCGCCAGGTATACTTGGTATATCTGGAAGAGATGGTGTACTGGGTAATTTAGTTATATGACTAGATTCTTTCTCAGAAGATATTGGCATCTCCGTCGTTACCGGAACTAGTTCCGGCTCTTGTTCTTTCTTGGGAGCCATAGGACTCATAGTTTCATCTTCCTCCATTGAAGGTTTCGGTGTGTATTCTTTGTCGATCTCATTGTTTTCTAAATCGGGCATACTGGCTACTTTTTCTGAAGTAGTTTCTTTTGGCATATCTTCTATTGTGTAAGTTGCGGTTGATGGTTCTATTCCTTGTGAAGTTTCACTAGAAAATTCAGACATATCTTGTTTCACTGTAGTTTCATCTCCTATTGTAGGTAATTTACTCGTTTCTTCAGGTACATCCGTTGAATTTTGCATTTCATCAAATTTATCTTCTTTACTGGTACTTTCATATTCAGTAGTAATTTCAATTGGAATTTCTTTTTCTGTAATTACTGGTTCATGTGTTTCTTCAGGCTTTATCGTACTTTGCTCATAAGATTCCGTGGAAACTTCCTCCAGTTTAGGTTTAGTTGTGGTTTTCATTATCATTAACGAATCCGTAGGAGGCATTTCAGATTCTTTTGTTTCAGAAAAGATTATAGTGGTTGGTTTTGAATCTTTCATACTTTCATTGTCGGTAGTTGGAATTTCTGGTTTTTCAGTAATTTCAGCTTGTGGTGTATCTCTCGAAGTATCGACCTCCATGGTGTCAGGTTTATCTTGATCCACTGTAAGCTTTGTGGTGCTTTCAACCGATATTGTGCTATATATGCCAGGAGATGTCGATAAACCATCTTTATCAGTTGATTCGGTTTCTTCAAATGGTTTCTTTGGTTTTGCAGTGTGTTCTTCTGTTAACATGTCTTCCGTCGTTTCAACGTTTGGTAATTTGGTTGTTGATTGTCCCAAATCTTGTTCAGTTATTAAGTTTGAACTTGCAGACATTGTGGAAAGTTTTTCATCAGTGAACTCGAACGAAGTTGGAGTTATTGCTTTCTCTGCACTAGATTCTTCTGGTTTAGCTGTAGTTTCATCACCTAGTCTGTTATTTACAGTTTCAGCTGAAGTTGGCATTTCGGTCGAATAAGGCAATTTTGTAGGACCTTCTGTGAAAATTATAAAATCTTCATCGGTCACTGACGTTAGTGGTGGCAAATATGTATCAGATACTTCAGGAGTCACTGAATAGTCTTCCGGTGATTCTGACATATTCATTTCAGGAACAGCATCCTTATCTTCAGCTTTATGTTCTGGCATTCTATCTGCAATTGGAATAGTTACCGATTGCTTTGTTGTGTCTTCTTTTGCAGCTTTGGTAGTTACTTCTAAATCTGGCAGTTTTTCAGTTTTTTCTTCTTCCTCTTCTTTTGTTGACAAATCTAAATTGCTTTCTGTCGATGGCATAAGCATTGTTGATTTTTCTGGGTATTCTGTAGTCGGTTTGGATCCTTCATCTAATCGGCTTATTTCCGCTGTTGTCGATCCTATTTCTGACGTTTCTTTTGAGATATTTTCATCTATTTCGTTACTTGTAATGCCTGATCCTTCATCAAATGGTTTCTTAGATGATTGATTAAAAGGACTGGTCATATCTGATGATTCTGTTTCTGTAACCATATCCTTATTTTCAGGTGCTTTGGTCATGTGTGGTTCTTCCGAAAGTGTGCTTCCATCTTCTTTATGCGTACTAGATTCATCTGTAAAATCTTTGTCTTCTGGAGTTGACTTATCAAATGCTGTACTTTCTGTTGGTAATTCTTCTTTTTCATCATATTTGTCGGTATATTCAGGTTTTGCTTTTTCTGTTTCTCTAGAATCTTCTGTAAAACTAGAGGTATCGTCTGATTCTTCTTTCATTGTACTGCTGTCAGGAAGCTCTTCATCCTTTTTGGTAAATCCTTCCTCAGTTGGTGTAAATATTTCTGTTTCTCTGAAAACAGTAGGTTCTTTCGACGGCGCTGTTACTAATTTCTCTTCGTCTCTTGGAGTCGAACTTCCTAATTCTAAATCTAAACCATCTATTTGCTTTTCAGTTGTCTGATATCTGTCATCGATTTCTGGTATGTGAGACATTTCAGTCTCATGCGATTCATCTTTTTCCGGTAGACTAGGTTCTGTAGGAAGATGGGATTGTTCTGTTGCTGTTTTATCTGTTGTTTGAGTAGAAAGATCTTCTGGGATGGTGTTATCTGATCCTGGATAAGATTCATCTGGAGAATACGGCTTTTTTGTATCTATGGACGGCATTGCAGTGCTGAGTGATGCTTCTTCTGTTGAGAAAGTTCCATCTCCAAGATTTGTCTTCGATGTATCCTCATCTGGCATTAAAGTAGCTTCATCTTCCACGTCCATATCTATAATATACAAGTTATTTTCAAAATGTGTTCTTAATTGGCTAAATATTGTAATATTATATTTTCTAATAAGAAAAATCAAATTCGATTGTAGTTTTGTTTATTTGAAATAACGTTAATAAAAACTTTCTTACCGCATTGATACGTGGTTGGGCAACATTCTCCATTAGGCGGTGGCAATGCGGTGCAATTCTTTCCATGCGTTTCCATAGGCGTTCCGCAATCTTGAATAGCGCAGACGATATCACCGTGGAAGCAATAGCAATGTTGGCAAGGCTTTGTTGAAAAAATCAGTTCTCCATCTTCGTACACTCTGCCTTCGTGGAAACACTCAGGTGCGATATCAGCTGCGATTGTAGTGGTCATAATCAATTCGGGCGTAATTCCAAGCGTTGTTTCAGTGGTTTTGTTGTAATCTGTGGATATTATTTTATTGCCAATACAAACTTAATATACAATAAAATCAAATTTTTTTTTTAATATAAAAAAACAACTTTAAATGACAAAACTAAAGAAATTATAAGTTACAAGGTAAATTTTTTTTTTATAAATAAATTAATTTGGCAGGTGAAGAGTGTACTTACCGCAATCATATCTTACTGGACAGCATACGCCCGGTTGGAAAAGAGGTTGACACCCGACAATAGAGAGCGCACATTGCTGCATTATACACGTGGTACTGTTCCTAATGCAATAACATACCTCACAAGGTTTGTTAGGGTCGATTGGCAATTGTGCACCGTCGGCATAAAACAAGTTGTTAACATTGCAGCCGTAGTTATCGCGGAAGCCAACCTCTGTTGATCCTAATGAAGGAGCTTTCGTTGTTGATGATTGAAGAAGTTGAACTGGTACTTCAGGACATGTTATAACAGGGCAACATTGATCTGGACGCTTTTCAACGGTACAGTCCTGACCAATCGCTTTCGTAAACGGACATACCCTCAAGTAACACATCAACATCCGGTCATGGCACGTACAGTTCAAACAGGGTTCATTCGTTATTATTCGATCACCTTCTTGATAATGTTTATAATTATAGTAACAACTTCCAGCTCCTAAACAAAAAAAATATCATTATAAGCTGCAATATAAATTAATATAAAACTTATTATTATAATAAAATCATCAAAGGTATAATAAATTAAGATAAACAATTATATGTTTTGAATTATTACACTGATTGATGTGCAACAGTTTATCTGATTTTAAAATGAAAATTTAGAATAATGTACGTTGAAACTAGGTAATTTTGCGGTGATGTTTAAACGTACCTCCATTAAGTTCTGCAACTTGTGTGGTATCTTGATCATATACCGGTGCTGAAATGCAGAAAAAAATGTCATTTAGTTACGCTTGTTATATGTTTAACAAGAATTATTATTTATTATGATTTAACCTGTCCTTTTTCTAGATTTGTTGCTTGTAATTATTTTTAGAGAAAAGATTATTTTGCGTTGTTTGCATATCAAAGTATTTCTTGTGAAAAATGAATTATTATTGTTAAATATACGAGAAAACTAAAGTTGCTGTGCGAATTTACCTTTAGAATGCCACGTTTATCATTTTAATTACTGTTTAGATACATTTGCTTATTTGAGAGTGAATAATATTACGCGTGAACTCCGTTTCATCTTTTCAGTAAATTGTATTCTTTTTCTCTAGATAGTTAAATATACCTTATTAGTTAAATAATTTTTTTTTCAAGTATTTACACTGCTAATATTTTATTTTTTCAATACCAGCACAATGTACAGTTAAATAAAAAAAATTCTATTAATTACGCATACATTTTTGCAGTTTTTTGAACCTAACGAAAAAAAGTTTAAAGACCAATGTTGTTTTACCGATAGAAAAACATAAATCAATTTGGATAAAAAGGTGGGAACTTCTAAATACAAATTCTTCTTGTCCAAAAAATATGTATCAAAACGACAAGATTTGATGAGTCACAGTCAAAATAATGAATCTAACAATTAACTTGGTAATCGAGCGAATAGGCTTGAAAAAAAATTCTTTTTACACTTTAATCGAAATTCGATTAATTCTTACTTTTTTGTGCCCAGTATGAAAATAACTAACGGTATGAGATGCAAAAAGAATTCCAACTAAAACACCGTCAATGCTGTTGTCACGAAGATACAATGGATTCATTTTGAACGAATTCGAAATCGTCGATTTGCTTCGTGATCGGCAAACCGATCGTGAATCTCGGATTAAAAATAATTATATCAAGACAAGTTTCATAGCAATCTTTGCAACTTCGAAAAAAAAATACTTTATGAAATAATTTCAACAGTTTATTGAAACGTATACATTTGTGTGGTGTTACAGAAAAAAGATATTATGTATAACAAAATCCCGTTGTTTCCGATAGATACTCACGATAGAGTGTAAAGTTAACTTAATGTAAATTTCCGAAGAGGGAGCCTGTCCATGCATTATATCTGCAGCGCCAATGTTGAAGGCGCGATGTAAGTGGCGAATCCTCGCGTGCGAGGCCGATTAGTTACTTTACTTCAACAGACTATGTCTCATTTCCGGCAACAAAAGATTTGTTTGACTTGATAAAACTAAAAGCTGATAAGTTCTCACACGTGTTACCGCAGCGGCCATTTGTTACAGCGATACATGAGATACAGCCAATTTCATTTCAGCTTTGGATCACGGCATCCTTTTCCCCTGTCTCCGTTTCTTTTTTTTCTATTTTTTTCAACTTTATCTCCAGTTTTGCTTTGAATGGTGCTTTGAATAAATTCATTATTTTGCGCATAAATTTTCTCTCGATTAACATGAATTGAGGTCAATAAAATCGTAACAATTCTAGTAAAACGATTGTCCGCGAGCAATTAATGTTTTTTTTACAGGAAAAGAAATACGATTTGGCTTATGATTTAAACACGATAATTGTTATTTCATACACGTGTCAAGCAGCACAGTTATTAAGGTTACCGGATTGATGCTGGAATAAGACGTTCTAACTCTCATATTGTATGAGATGTTGTTTTTCACTTTGTCTCTCGCGTGACGATACGTCTTTCTCGCGTAAGATATTATACAAGCGTGGTATGTCTTAAGAGTATTATTTTGTATTATGAAATCATTGCCGGCGGCCTTGCCTCGCGAAAGTTCATTACCATTAACCGCTAACAATGCTCTGACAATCACCTGCACCACAATCTTTGGGTGCACGAAATTTATCGTCATGATTCTCTCTCTCTCTCTCTCTCTCTCTCTCTTTCTAAGCTATCGTGTAAGCTTTTATGTCTTGATGTCACGAACGACATCGGCTATTAAAACATCAGACGATTAAATCCAAATCGTTATGCTAATTAGGTGAAAATTGAACGATACAAATTACGTTGTTTATTCCAGTATTGTTTTTTTCGAGAATCATCCCAGGAGAATGGCTAATTTCGAGACTGCTCAAGCTTGAAACTAGTTTTGCCAGCTATTATCGTCTTCTCATTTTGCATAGGAAGAAGAAACGAAACAAGAAAAGCCGTTGTTCGTTCTTGTTCATCTTTTTTTTCATAAGATTATACGTGTTCCTTTTTATTTCGTTTTATTTCATGCGCATATTTGAAATTAGTAATTCATCTATGTACGCAGCAATTAACTTGAATAAAGATTTGAAAAAAAATTTTAACGATAAGAAGAAATTAATGACAAAACGACAAAAATTAATTAATGCTTCAGAACGAATCTATTTGCCGTTACTTACTAGTGTAGCACTGAAGGCGCGCGATGTTGAATATAAATTCTAATGTCCGATTCTTTCTAATGTCTGATATATCTTGAAAAGCAAAATTGTTTCAAGATATATCATAATTTGCGATCGCGCTCTGTAAATAATCTATTAGGATCTCGCGGTGGCACAGGCATAAATATAGATCACCTTGGCTTTCTAAGGTCAGCTATGATTGCTGTTTTTCAAGCGTTTTAAAACGCTTATGGTCAGTGACATTTCGAGTTAACGTCGAGTGTACAAGTCTAACCAGAATTCATAGTACCGTGTTCCATGCAGCTGAGGAACCGCTACACGAAGCTGCTGCAATATCTCGGGTCACTTATAACCGCAGCCTTATATAATAATAATTAGTCACTAAATACAACTCTGATAACAAAATTTATATTATTATCTAAATAATTATTTAAAGCGATAATTTTAAAATTCCTCTTATTGTTATCCAAAGAATATTTGAAAAAAAAATTATTGTCAAAAGTTGAATTCCAAGAAAAAAATATGATTGAAAGCACATTCTTAAACTTTTGCTATCCTCGTTACAACTTATTCACTTTCAACGTTAATGGCTAAGAATTCAACGAAACGTATAAAAAAAGTGAACAGTCACGCAAACAGTCATTTTCAAACGTGAGTTACAGAAAAAGTGCTAATAATTCAAAGTAAAAATTACCAGAGTGCGAAAACCGTGCCGCCAGAAAGACAGCCAGGCAGAATATCATGCCAGGTCGGCGGAGCCCGGCGCCTGACGCCGACATGTCGGCAGCTTAGTCCTTTTCTGAAATCAAAAACAAAAAAACGAAATTTTATTATTATAGATCTGCATATATTAGTACAATAATATTGAAAACTTAAAATTATTGTCAGAAAAATGTTGAATGTAAGACTTGTCAGGAATGCAAGTCGCGCATTCACATTCTATTGCAGTTTTTGTTCTCGACAACTCGCACAAGAGTGACAATCGAGGAATTCAGGAAATCTTTTCTAGCACCCGCTCGTTAACGCGCGTCGTGTGTTCACGACGCGTCAAGTTGTAAATTACTTTGCCAGTCGTTTATAATGAATCCTCGTCATCGACGCTCTCAAAGTCATGCAGTGCGTTCGACGCGGCTATCTCTGTGACTCGTATATAGATTCATCAAGTACAAATATAAGCTATGCAGTTTAACGAACGTGTACGCAGGTAGACCTTACGTCATTCTGTATTCACGATGCAGTTCATTGAATAGGGAATTCGGTGAATGGGAATTGCGGGAATGGCTGGCTACTACTATGTTGTCATGTAGTCATCGTATTAACGACATCACGTATGTAACATCTAATACTACAAGTGTTGTCTGCTGCCACACGCCCCATGAATGAATGTTTCCAAATTATTTAATTGACCATCAAATTCGGATTAAGTGTTATGTTTAATTTAACAAACAGAAGAATAAAGTAAAATCTAAATGAACTTGAGTACACTGTTGAAAATGTATGTACTTTTAATATATTTCTATTTTACAGTTATTAATTATGTTTAATAAATATTACAAAGTTGTGTTAAAAAATAATTAACGTCTCGTATTTAACTTCTATTTCAAAATTAAAATGTATACTGACTCTACAAGAGTAACTAAAAAAAGCTTTATATTATTGCATGTTAAAATTGTTGATGCTTTTTTAAGCAGTGTAGTAAAAGTCAATTGTAAATAGGTTTTTGAAATATTGATTGTAAAATATATAAATTATGTGACTTCTGTAAATTTTTTTGACGAAATTTTGAATTTGTATATTATATCTTAGTTTTGACTGTAATTTTATATATACAAAAATCTCGGCATGTCGTTTGTTTAAGAATGAGACAACTTTGCAGATAATTGAATAATTTTATGACGATCGTTAGCATCATATCATAATTAGTATGCACGAATGATAAGATATATCAGTGAGATTAGAGGAGGCAACACAGTGCAGATAGCACTTAAATAATTGTTATTGACACGATTCCCGTAAGAACGAGGGAAGATAAATTTCAGGAATGACAGAATGAGACGCTGATGGTATACGTTTAGTTCCGTTACAGCCCCGAGGTTTTATTCGTTCACGATATAATCACGGAATATGATTACTCAAAGCTGGGAATAGTTTGCTTCAATTCAGCCAAGATTCAAGTATATGAATGAATAATCAAAACCATTTAACATCATTAGATGATGTATTGTATTTTTGAAATTACTGGTTTTGTCCAATAGTTCCCAGGAATCGTTCCCTTTTTTTTTTTTTAAACATCATCCTCTAATTAGCTGAAATTTCGAATGCTGCACTAATGGTCATCTAAACTAAGAAAAAAAATCTAACAAATCGCGCGTGTCGGTAAACTCGTTTGTCTTGTTTGAGTAACATTTATTGTATACAAGGAAATAAACGGTTGCCAATGACGTACCGTTTCATTTTCCAAAGTAGGTGTGCCTTCGTTTGAGCACACGAATGACAAAAAAAAAGTTGTATAATTGACAGAGTCTCGTAACAAGTCCATATATCTCTCTCTTGTGTGGACAAAACAAACATTTATTCTACGAATTTTAAAAGTGTTCTCATTTAACGAGATTCCTCATCACGAAATTGCATGATTTACCGTTTGTCAAAAATTATAGAGGTCGGAATTTATTCCATGCCACCAACATCTGTTTGATCAATGGTTGGTACACACACTCTCCGTGCCGATGAACTTAGACGAGAGAGTACCTCTTTTAATAGATACAGATGACATCAGAGGCAAATGTGGCGGCGTTATGCAAATTACAAAAGCGCAAAGGACAGGCCTATCGTGACTTTGGTATTGTGTGTCATAAATCGGCACAACAGTGTCAAGAATAACCTGGTACTTGTTTTAATTTCAAGATCATTTTGCTCGAAGAATGTCTTTGCAAAACTAACAAAACTACAAATTAAAGATGATGTCAAGACCAAAGAAAAACTAAGAAGAACATAAAGAACCTAAAATTGTTTTTCGATTGCAGAAGAGAAATTTGTTACTAAAATTGTCCTAAACGCTTGTTAAAGTTTTTGACAGATGAAACAGTTTGCTCGTTCTTCGAGTTTAAGTTATAAAATCTAAAAGCGCATAAGCTTTTTCTTTCTTTCGATGGAGATACCTATATACATTTCGCGGACGACACGTAAAGCCATCGCACGCGATGGCAGTCGAAACGACAAGGTCCGATTACTTCGTGTCTCGTTCACACGCGGGTGTTCGTGCAACAGGTCGACAACACACATGCTTGGCCCAACTATTTATAGACCTACCTCAGGTAGAGTTACTTAATGGGGGCTGTGGAGACTCTGCCACATTGCTTCTGAATTCTGTAACATCATTAAGCTCGCAGCACACAGAGAGAGGAAGCGATGAAAAGAGGGCCCCCCGCTTTAATCAGCTATGCGGAAATACAAATTAGCCGTCCCAGTGACAGAAGATGTGACAAAAATATGCGGCACGATTTAATTAAATTATTTTGCGAGGTATGATCAATTTATAGATCAGAGTAGTAACATAAATTATCAGCGCTCAAAATCAGGGATCGTTTCATATACACAATATCAAACTGGTGATTTCACTCATAATTTTGTCCCGCGAGCGCCTTCGGAGATACGGAGATGATATGATGGGCTGGCATGTTATTTATCGCCAGCATACAATTAAGTCAATATTATTACCAGGCAAATAATTTTTCGAGCGCAACTTAACTTGCGCTTGATTGCTCCTTGTACCACCATCTCGTAAATTTTGCTCCATGATACAAGAAACACTAAAATGATATCATTCATGGTATCAGCATCTGCCATCAGTTCCGCCCGTGATTATCGTTATTTGCAATGTTATGTAATTATGGAATACGTCTTCTGCCCAAGGTATTTATTACTACTGCAGTTCGCGCGATGCTTTATTACCATTTTTACGATTCATTGCTACGCTTCTTATGTTTTTATTTTATTTTATTTATCTTGTTTTTTTTCGGTCGCTTTTTTTATTTGTAATACGCGTTTATTCACTTTCAGAAGAGTGAACACAAAAAAAAGCTCGCGTTGAAAATGGCCAGTTTTCGTATGGTTTTACTTTTTCCACAAAGCTTCCATGGACAATTCGCCGAGAGAGTTTTCAGCGCTGCTGTAAGCAAAGTTACGGGTTGCAATAAAACCTGTTCGTATATAACTTTTTCTTTTTTCGCCTTCGTCTTCTGCCTTTTTATTCCTTTTTTTGTTCATGCACTTTTGCATCTCCACGGAGTGAGCAACCTGCCAAGTTTCCGGCAGGAAATAATCGCGCCTCGTAAACGCAACTCGGAATAAGTTCACTTTCCTCGGATAACACCGAGGAATAGTAAAGATAGAGGCTGTGTTTTTATCTCATGAGAGGGGAACGTGTAATTTTTTTCAGATAAAAAGCTACCTTTTTCATTTCAACTGCCTCCGAATGATTATTCGATTTTTAAACCAACTATCTCAGGCTACTGCGGATTCTACGAAATTATGTACCTGTTGTAGTGACAGGTGCATTTTGAGGAAGCACAATCTTAAAACTATACAAATTACAACAAAATTCTATCATTTTACATTGTTAGTTTAACTGTAAAAAGTAAAATAAAAAAAGTCCTTCAAATTATTTATTTGTAATAAAGTAAACTGCTCACTAACTGGCACATTTTTCAACATGTAACTTAATTTCATACTAAGATAATTTGAAACAATCAATTTTAAAAGTTAAACAATTTAAATGGATAATTTTTCATCCCAGCTTTGATATTTCACCCTCAAATTTATATCAACCCCAACCTGAGGTCGAATGAATTTCAGTTATATAAGAAGCTGCTCTAGGCATCGCGCGTAATTCAGTGCAAGAGACGCGATAACGGGTTCTGCTTCGTCGACAATCCCTGAGACTTTGGCGTGAGTTTGAAAATGAATCATGATTTCGATACCCTTCGGCAACGTGCTAACGCTTCGTAAAATATATACGCATAACCAGCGTGCTCTGATTTGTTGGTATTGTCTACTAAAATTTCAGCCGCACTCATTTACATTTAGAACGGAGCTCTCAAAACATTTAAAAATAATTAACAGATTGCATTGAAAATGCAGCCATTTTCCATTTCCTTCGTGCTAGGAATCCTCCTCTCGTTACAACTTTTACAAATCTTTTTGCATAGAGTAATTATGTCGAACCTTCAAAGCGCAGAAAATATACTCCGACTTGACTTGTCTTCAGACAACTGATAGCATCATGTTAACCTTTAGTTCATTGAATTCTTCTCTCTGAAGATCTGTTATTGGCTACCGGAGGAATAGGCATGCCGCAATGGAAATTATCCGTTAGCCGGCAAAGGTACCGAACAATTAATTATTATGAAAAACAGCAGATATTATTTCGTCGTTTTATTCTCCTCGATTTAATCGTTATGAATCAAGGCCTCGTTTCTTCTCAAAGAAGGCCTCTTCTCGATTGTTATATTATGCATTAATTCACTTCATTATCTTGTTTTGTTTGATGGCAAACATCTACTTGCAAATAATCGAACTTCATACAAGAATTTTGTGTCGTGCTTTGCTTTTCTTTTCTGCAGCTAATTCTAAAATAAATGTTTTACAAGAATGCGAAAAATAATTTTGCCTTTTTTGTGCTTTCATCTTGTCTACAGATATAGGCAGATACAGTAAGGGATAACGGTCACAATAATTTGAGAAGTAATTCTCATGTTCTGATCAATGCATCCTCCGGCAATCTCGGTGATTAACTTCTACTGTAGACGTACACGTGATTGGTCCATTACACTTTCTGTAACTTTGAATCGGAATTCCGAATATGCATAAGCAAGAATTTAACGATCCCGGAAAGAGGTTCTGCTCATTTTATGTTGTCAAAGAGAAAGAACTTCTTCTTTTTTTTGAAGAAAACAAAAAAGAAACAAAGACCTAACTAGCGCCCTTGAAAGGAGCCACACTGTTAACAATAAATATATTTCGCACTATCGTTATATTGTTCTTAGAAAGGACGTGGCCTTGCATGACGTGAACGAATCAGGCAAAATAAAGATGATAATCTCCGCCGGTAATGATTTGCTTCCGGATATTGCGATAAGATTAAGAAAACGTTCGCTCGTGGGAGGATCATTGTTCGGCATCGCTGACTTTAGGCTGGGTTTTGTGCTTGGCTTTGGGTTGTTTGCGGTCGGCGTACAGTCAAACATCAGAAACGTTTTCTTTCGGAGTCGCAGCTTTTGAGGCTGCGCATTGCGGTGCCCCAATGGTCAGCGGTCAACTTTGGAATACTGATCTCTGAGAAAAGATTAAGCAAACAGGGACCTAGCATATTCGAAACATATTGTTAGGTTTATCTTTCTTTTTTTTGAGGGGCCGTTTTGATTGTTTGGTAAAATATTTGGTACAAGCTTTGGGTGGAGTTTACATATACTTTTTTAATAATTTATTATTTCATTCTTTGAAATGGGAAAAAAAGGAATACTGATTTATAACTGTGTAAGGGGGAGGGGGAGGGGGAGAAGAATTAAAAGTTTGGAGTGGTTGGTGCGCAAAAATTAAAAATAGAAGTAAAATTAGTTTTGATAAGAGAGATTCTGACGAAAAATGCTGATTAAAGCTTGACCAAACTTTTTGTGCAAACTCAAATTTTTTTTTTATCAAAATCTGATCAGGAACTACACAGAGTTATCAGAATGTAGTAAGAATTTTTTTCAAAACTTTTTACTTATAACGACAGAGAAGAAGAAAAAAAAGTAAGGCTACTTGAGCATTTTATTTTTCATTATTATGATCTGAAGATTGGATAAGAAATGTTACATCAACAGCAAAATTTAAATCTTGATCATCGCAGTCTTTTTTGTTGTCTTCTTCTTTTTCTCAAACAATATTTAATGAACAATGTATTCAAGTTTTTAATGTAAACATGTGATTAATTGCAATTCTGTCAGCTTAATAAATTGAGACAATCTTCTTTAAACGAGTGATGAAAGATATAAATGGAATTTCACGGCAGTTCTTATTATTCGTTTCATGGATTTAAATCAACAAAGATTTTGAAGATATTTTATACATACACGAGAAAATTATTACATTTGAAATCGCGATACAAAATCAAGATGTTATATCTGCTGCCATTTTTTCTTCCAATTATAATTCGTCCAAATAAATCTCTCACGCGTTGTTTATTACGTGTCACGTGTAATTTCTCACCAACTGACGTAGGAAATGTGCTTTTTGCTGCAGACATTCTTGGCTTGGAAAAAAACAAGGATTGACTTGAATTAATCGATCTCGAGGGTGAGGTCGTCCTGACGAGATTGGTATGCACCAGCAGCGAGTGCACCTGCTCTCAGGTGTCTTATCCTTATTTTGCCAAGAGCGGGAATGCGCGTTCTTATCTACTTTTTGCAAACACGCCTGTGTATACGTAGTACGGAAACTGGTTCGCGTCAAGCGGTCAACGGAGCGAACGAAAAAAAAGACGTACGATAACCGCGAGAGAGCTCTCATGGGAAACCAGAACTACGCGGAAGGGCCTCTTACGCATGCTATTCTCAGGTGTTAAGGTCGTCGTCGTTTCAAGAAAAAGAAGCTGCGTTAAAGGGATACATCATCTAGACTACTGTTACCGACCCAGCAACAAAAATCAAAAAAACTAATTTAAAGGAATAAAGACTTTTTTCAGATTCTCTGTAGGTAATAGTAGGTATCAGCGGAAGCAAAGCTCTTGTTGTTTTTCAACATGACAATTATTAGCGATTTTTTTGTCTTCTTCTTTTCAGTTTATTGCTTGAGTCAACTTAAAAACTGAGTTTACGTAAGCGAAACCTATTCATATTTGGCTCTCTTGCAAATCACTCTGGAATGTGGGTATTTAACATCTCCGTTCTTCGCCTGACTCATGTTAATTACCCCCGAGAGTAAATTTTTGTCTGTCGGATTTGACTGCCGGATCGGTCTTCTTTTTGATGTTACGCACGTGACGTTTTAACGGACGTAACGCGTTTAGCGGGACATTGACGAGCAGAAACTGCTGCAGTTCCTGATTCTCATTAGAGTCCATCTCAGCGGCCGTGCCCCAGATCGTAGGTCAATGCAATGTCCCTAAGCATGTCCTTTTTCACTTTGATTATTCCTCCTAGACACAAAAGCAATCGTTCTTTCAGTCTCGAATTTTTTGTTTTTTCTTTCAAAAAACATCCTCCTTTTACACTTTAATTATTGTCTCTTCTTTTTAAGGACCCCGATAAAGTGAACACTATAAATAGCACAAATAATGTGGCAATGGCGAACCGGATGCTGCAACCACGAAGTCATCCCGAGAAGTTGTTCTACCCGGTGTGCTCCTAGATACCATCTGCACTGACTTCTGTCGCTGAGCTTCAGGACTCTGGCATCATGTCTACGTGCACCTATACATATATATTATATCTCTTAAATGAAAATTCTCCTGCTTTCTATATGAGCCGCGATGTTTTGAGCTGCTGCAAATTTGCTCGCTGTGGGAACGAGATTGAATTGATCCCTCCCGAATCACAGCCGGAGTCAATTCATCTTGCAGAGTTTTCTGTCTTATATGAATTTATTATAAGGGCGATAAAATTTATCCGAAGACTCTTCTCCGAAGTCAGGTTGCTTTGCGTGTGGTCAACACTGTTATCTAAGACTGTGGGTGACTGTGCAAATGATTGCACCAGCACACTTTCTGCTTTTTTCCGCTAAGTCTTGTACAGTAGCGATTAAACGTTATTAATTGTAGGTCAAAATTTTTGCCTACTAGCCGTTTTAATTAGAACTGAATTATCATAACGGAACAACAGGGCTTATCAATAGAGACAAGGTTGTTAATGGGTCTACACGAAGGTCCATTTGTCATGACCACTTTTGAAGCCGATCTTTGGGATTATCACACAGAACTTGTAGACATAGACTCGACCTTATTTCAAGCTTTCTTTCTCAGGGAGAGAAACTGGTTGCGGAATAAAAGTTCAACTGTAACAGTTTGCAGATTATAATATTGTGGCTGTTATCATGTGAGCTAAGAGAAAAAAATATAGTGCCTCGATTGTGCGGGATCAAAACTGTACGCACTATCTTTTCGCGTTTGCTAAGTGAATTAACTTGGCTGGGACGAAGGTCTCCTCGGACGATGGTGTAAAAGCCGTTTTATCCGCGGATTAATCTCCATGACAGACCCGGTTGTTGTAACGGTACATTTTCGATCGCGCTTGTGTACGCGAAGGTACGACGTGGCAGGGCACCCGTTGCTCCCCGAGATAGTTAATTATGTTACACGCCAGGTAATTAGCTTCCCGCATCGGCGATGTCGCTACTTCGTTTTGATTTCATTTCTTTGCGTTCAGGAGGCCACGGCTTACCGTTTATTGCACTCACATATAGGTGTATATATATAGCAAAGAAAGTTATATATGCGATCAGCATTTTTATATTAGAACAGAACGCACGCTCCATGTTTATTCATTATGTAAATGTATATGAATTTTCATCGTTTCGAGCGATTATTTAGTAATCAGATCGTTCAACTCAATTTGTTTTTTTTCTTCCAATTTGAGCTACAAATGAAATGGTTTATGTTGATTGCTGATTACTGCTTGTTTGTAGAGGGATACACTTATTACACAGAGGAACAAAATTTAACTTTTTTCTTGTAACTCGGTTCTTTTTATGCTTAAACGATTTATTTTGACCTGAAATTGAAGAAAATGAATATTAAAATGAATCTGATTTGTTTTTACAGGCAAAATACACTGCATATAAAAATTAGCGAACAAAATTCATTTTTGTTCAATCAAATACAAAACCATCTGGTGCCTATTTTTGACAATTTGTATTGAATGTAGCATTAAGTAAAGGTTTTAAGCTTTCTTTTCCTCTCTTAAAAATGAATTTTCGATAGAAAATAACGAAGTTACAGTATTATGAAAATTAGCAAATTTTTGGAAATTTTTAGAGGGGCTCTAATTTTTGTGCGAAATGTGCTTTCCCTGTAAAACCAAATCAGTTTTATTTGAAAATTATTTTTTTTATTTTAGTACAAAATAAACCATTTAAGCATAAAAAGAACTTCATGACAGAAGTTAAATTTTGTTCCTCTGTGTAAAATATTAATATTTAAATTTGATATCCTGGCCATAAAACGAAATCAGTATAATTTTATCATTGATTTTCCTTTATTTTGGGTACAAATAAAACAATTGCACGTAAAAATAACCGAGTCACAAAATAGTGTTTAACTGTGTTATCGAAATTATTAATAATTGATTTTTACATATTTATTCCATTGTATACCGGATTTTAATTAATACTGTATCCTAAATCCTTCTGTACTTACGCGGTCAAAATCCATTTGTGTTTGCAAACTGCTGACATGGTATTCGCGTTCCAACCACTTGCACGATTCTGTCGCACATACATTCATCTGCTTCACCAAATTGCTTCTCACAGATCGGATAGCTTTATAAAAATTAAAACAAAATTTAGTTTTTTTGTTTAGTTCAGATTATTACTATATTTTAATGATTCAGCTATCATATTAATTTTGCCATAGATACAACTAATATATTATGTTTCAAGTCTATAAATAATAGACTGAAAATTTATTTCGCTCGAATAGGGCAAAAGCTTCATGTTTTTGATGATTCAAAAAGTTCTACGTAGTCTTTAAGAATATTTAGAATGTTTGGTGAGCCCATTGACACTCCAAAAGCCTGATTATTTTTGCTTTTTCAGCATAACCGTTTTCGTAAATTTAGTAAAAATCTTCAAATTGTCTTAAAAATTAAAATCGATTTGACCTTTAACATCGATAAACAAAAAAACAACGAGAGAAGTCATATAAGAATAACCTCCTCAATACAAAAGTTGTAAAAGTTACTCAAAATTGCTGATTTCTGAAAAAAATTAGACTGTTTTTTTACTCAATGTATGCTTAAATTAAGAAAATAATAATAAAATCCGAAGTACGAAGTACTAATTTTGTTAGTAATTAATATTTTGCATAGTGCCTATTTAGCATAAAATAATAATTTTCAGTATTTGTAAACATTTTGTAAATGAAAGCTAATATTTTATTCACCTTTTTTAAAATAATTGTTGACATTTAAGGATAAATTATGTCCAAAACAATTTTGAATTATTTTTCTGAAAAATAGCGATACTAACTTATTTTTACTAAAGGAAAAATCATTTTTATAAGGCTGCTAGCATTGGTTTCTTGTATATCAATGTTTTGAAGATTATGCTGAAAAACAGTCAAATAATGGGGTTCTTGGAAGGTCGGTGCGCTCACTAAACATTTTTAACATACTTGGAAACTACATGGAAATCCTTATTTCAGTAGAAACTTCAAATTTTTACTCTAGCCGAGTGATATTGACATTATCAAAACAATCTGAATAATAAATATAGTTATAAGACTAACTGCTAGTTTCAAATATTAACATTTTTATTACCAACGTATTAGAAAAGCTAATATAATAGAAAAAATGTTTCTAGTAATATATTGTTAACACTAGAACGGCGTGAAACAAAATTCATCAATCATTGACTTTATAAAATAATTTTAAAAATATTCTGCTTTTTATGAGTTTTTTAGTCTAAATATAATAATTAAATATAATAATTAATTAAATATTAAGCTGTCCCGTCACTGGGACAAGTTAAATGTCATTGCCCAGTAGCTGGATAGGTGTCTCGGCATTGTTAAAAGACTCTGTCTATCATAAAATGTAATTAAAAAAATAGAGTATTTAAGTATTGAATAAGCTGATATTTAATTTATTTATTAAAAACAAATATGACATAAAAATTGATATTAAAAATGGATTGAATATATGAAGTAAAAAGCAAGGTTATATTTATAAATACAAATTAAATTTTGTCAGTGAAGGCAGCTGCAAATATTTTTCGAGTGCTTGAAAAACATATAAAAATATAATTAAATGTTTTTAATATGGAAAAGAAACCATCCTTTAATTATTCTATGTTTATGGTATTTTGGAATATTAATGAAGTATAAGTTAAATAAAAGTAAATTATAAAACAGTCCAGCTACTGGGTATGAGTGTCCAACCACTGGGCAACCACATATTTAGTGTCCAACCACTGAGACAAGAGCATCTAGTTAATTATAATTAATATTAAATTATTTAAAACAGTTAAGAAAAAATATACATTTTAATGCATTTTGACAATACTGCAATGTACCTTCTTTCTAAATTATTAGGTAACAAGTTATTTATTATTTATATTGTATTTTTAAAGTTGTGTTGAAACTGTAAATAGCCTTAAGTGTCCCATGACTACCTTACTTCACAATTGCAATTGCCTTACTTCTTATTGTTTTATTTTAATATTTGAATTATTTTGGCATTTTAAGCACATTTATCTCATTGTCCCATATCCCTATGACTATGACGTATAAACGTGTTCAAGTCATCTTTAAAGCCACGTTTGGTTACTGAACAAAACAACTTCAAATTTTTGACCAATTTTTTATAATAAAGATTTACAAAACATGCAACATTTTTTAATTATTTTACAATAGATTTTTTGTTATAATTTTTCATTGTCGATGGTAATTGTTCCGCTTTGTCGCATTTTTTTTATTTGGTAGCTCATAACATACATCAAAGGTTGTTTCTGTTTTTGATTGTTCATTTTAAATTACTTTTAAAAAATTGAATTTATATAAAATGCAACATTTTTATTGAAATCATTTTGATAAATAAATAGAATAAATTATCTAAAACAACGACAAACACGATCATTAATGATATCAAACAAAAAATGCTTATTTAATATCAAGTGAAATCAAAACAATATCGATAGCTAAATATTGAATTTTAATTATTTTCTTATAAAAAAAATTTCATTTTTTTTGCAATAAAATTTGTTATTAACAATTAATTGCTCTAATTTCTTGTTTTTTTTTAGTTTTATTGATGCTAAACAAACATGATGTATACAGAAAATTTGGAAGATTATTAAAAAACTTTATACAAAATCGAAATTCCGTTTTTTGAGAAATGTTCATTGTAATGGACGCGGTGACTGAATAGGTTAAGAATAATTTAATAATTACTTAATATTATTAATTCGCAATTATAAATAATTAAACGAAAGAACCTATGTTTTTGATATTGTTATTATGGTTTCCCCGCCATTGCATGTTTAAGTAGTATAAAAAATGAATTTGTTTTGTCCAAATTGTTTTGCCCGAAGTTGTTTTGCCCAAAGTTGTTATGTGTAGGGAATTTCGTGAACTTGCATGGACGTGTTAACGACACGACCCTGAAAGGACCTTCACATTATTTTAGCAATTAAAAAAATTATATATTTAAGCATCTGACCAGGCAGGTCAGTTTCAGTGCTGTTATTTAGTTTTTCTACATTTAAATAGCAGTTAACTGGTTTCTTTGATGATTAACTCGTTTTTCCTCAAAAATGGCGCTTAGCTGGTTTTGTTTTTCTCAGATTACTTGACGTGTACACGTTAAAATACGTTTCTGATCTGATAGAATAAAAACTATAATCATGTCGAATATTTCAGTAACATATCTCAGAAAATTTTTTTTTGATGTTTAACTGTGTTTTCCTTAAAGCATCAATATTATGAATATTTTATGTATTATTTTTCTTTCATCATTTGAAAAATATTTTTTTATAATAATTAATATATAAATATTAACCATTGTCCAAATCTTGAGCTTGAGCTCTAATTTCATGCGTCTTATTGTTCATCATTTCTAGATCCCTGCGAATTTTGCCTAATCCTGTGACAATGTTGTGTAAATTTGTTAGCGAAACTGCATTTGAGTATGCTAGCAGCTGCTCTGTTACAATTTTACCACTGAGATGCAAAATGTAGTTCAACTTTGATTCAAGCTCATTGAAGTTGACAACCAATAAATTATGAATTTCTTGTTTTGTCATCGACAAATAAAGTTTGACATCTTTGACGCTAGTGTTGACGTTTTCGATCAAATCCTTTGAGCCTTCCTGCATATACTCATTTGTCACGAAAGCGCAGACAACCCCAAACCTGAAATTAAAACAATTTATCGAATATTTATCACTAATATAAGATGAACAAGATTTTCAATAGTAAGTTTTACAATGCCAAATTTCTTAGAGTTTTTCAATGATATATATAAGAATTCTTGGGAATTCAAATTTGAATACAAATTCTATTTTGGAATTTAAACTAAAGAAGTAGGTAATGATATAATGTTATATATTTACAGTAAAATTGTGGCAACAGCTATTAAAAGGATGCTGAGCATTATTTTCTTGCATTGATCGTGTTTTTTGTCGAAAGGCTCTCGTCGAGCACCACAACGACCGGCGCATCTGCAGCAACAGAAAAAGAGTCCAACGCAAGGCAGAATGGCTGCAAGAAAAAGTGCGGCCAAAGCGAGTCCAGCAACTCCAGCATAGTGGGTCACTATGATTTTCCACTCTTTTTGTGGGTCTGCCAATTGTACTACTCCGTCTTCAACCGTTATCAATCCTGCAACAGAATAAACTTTTTCAGTTAATCTTACAAAATGAAGCCCTTAAGGTAGTTTTGACTGTGGCAAGAACAAAACTTTATACTATTAGAAAAGTTCTCATATATTAATATGTAAATATTATATACACAATGCAAGAGAGTCTTTTTAAAAAAGACTTATTATTATGAATGAAAATATCGCTAAAAATAGTTTACAACATTTAGCTATTTTAAAGGTGTCACTCTTTGAATTTTCATTGGACCCACATTTTTTATGCATTTAAGAGGCTAAGAAACAAGGAAAAAAGTTCGAAGGTATGCCTTGAGTTCCAGAAATTTCGATTTTTTTGAAGTTGATAAATTTAACAATTAAATTTACCAAAATAGAAGTTTTAATTACATTTACATCTTTTTATATTGTTAATACTTTTGTCAATAGATAAGATAAAACAAAAGGAAGGTTCAGCATTGAGGTTTTCCTGCTAACGATGTAACGCTTCAAGTATTTCTGTCTTACTGTTACGTTATTACTAACTTCATAATAATGATTGTATTTCAAATTTGTGTTGAATTTCATCGAACAATGCCGAGCTTATTTTTTTATGTGTAAAGTAGCTTAGAATGGCATCAATTTCATTTGACTTGAATAAATTAAATTCAAATGTCAAATTAGTTTATTACACATTTAGTAATAGTAAATAAAAGAACTATTAAATGTATTTTAAATGGGAAATATATTTTTATTTTTTGTATTAAACTTTTTTTTTCAATATCTTTATTCTGACTTTAACCAGCGTTAATTTTAGATTTAACCTTGAACTCAGACCGAACGCAATTGCCTCTTTTTTCACACATGAATGATCGATTGGTTGGTCTGATAGTCCCAATATTTTTTGTTTGTTTGTTAGGATTTGGCAGATTAAGCGGTGTCAGAACAAACAATATTTGAACTTATTTCACTAAAACTTCTAAGAATGAAATTCAATTTCTTATATGATTGTTAATCATATTTAGTACATTTGAAAAGTGTATTAAACTTCAGCTTATATTACCAACATATTTTATTTTCTTGTATAATCAAATATCGTCCTCAATTCAGAAAAAAAAACTAGAATCATGTAGGCAGCCCAAATTATAAAACGTATTAGAATTTTTCTTTTTAAGAAATACACCATTTCTATTTTATACACTGAGAGAATTATGATTTTAAAAATTACGATCAGTGCTAGTAAACTAAATGCATAAAGCACTTATTTCATTTTATTTAATCATTATTTAAAAGAATTATAGCGGTGCTAGAAGTTTTTCAAATAACGTTTGAACTTTTTTAAATATTGTTTAAAAAAGTTCTATCACTGCTAGTTTTTTTAAATGGTGATTGAATATAATCTAATAAGTGCTTCATGCATTCAGTTTACTAGCACTGATCATAATTTTTAAAATCATAATTCTCTCAGCGTAGTTCTGTAATTATAATTACATAATTCTTTTGTGATCTGACAATACACAAAAATTAAGCAGAAAATTGTCTAACAGATTTACTTTTGCGTTATTAAATCTCTCTCAGGGAGAAATAATAAATAATTCTGCACAACTTTATTCCTGGGTGTAGTGAGTTTCGATCGATTTTCCTCAGTCATTGACCTCGATACTCTAACTTAGACCAGAACTTCTCAACATTATTAACAATGTTGTATTCAATGTCAAATTCTTTGTATTAAAGTCCATGTTGTCCTAAAGATCTCAGGTTCTGTCATCTTTTTCAACCTCTGATTTGTTGATCGAAATCGAATTTTTGAAAATATACATTAATTAATTGGTTTATTTAACTGTAAACGTCGAAATTTAATAAATAATAAATTAGTAATTGAGTGGTTCTATGAAAATTATTATTTTTCTTATTCCAGTCGAATATGGATAAATTCACGAAATGTTGTCATTTTATATCCTACCCTAATTGAATACAAATGTCACTCAGAAAGACTGATAGATGAACACCAACTACAGATGATAGATGGAAAGCAACAGTGTCTTTAACTGTGAAAAAAAAATTCAAATCAAGTCTTTCATTTTGTCGTCATTTGAAACCACTCTGAGGGGTTAGGCCAAAAACATTTTCTTACGGATAACCTAACTAGCATTTATAAAAATTTATTACCAAAAACCTGAAAAACGTGATTTTAGTACACTGAAAAAACAGGCACCTCGAATCAAGTGAAATATACTTGAACGAAGTGAAAAATATGATCAATCGTATTGAAGTATATCATATATTTGAATCAAGTATATTTGACTTATTTCAAGTGAAATTCATTTGTATCAAATGAAAATATACTTGAGTCAAGTATATTTTTGCAAGTATATTATACATTTGGTTACAGTACGAATTTTTTTTTTCAGTGTAGTTTTCGTAAATGTGGGCGTAAATGAAGAAATGTTAATAATGTGTGAATCTCTAAAGCAGCGTATGGTTCGTTTAAAGTACCAGTGAGATAATACATATCCGGCCTTTAATATTTTTCAGTAAAAAATTAAATTATTGGTTTCATTCTGAAATTTGATGGATTTTTCGCTAAAAATCGCCATTTTTTAACATTCAAGTCCACAAAATACAAGCACAAAATTGACACATCATTGTATTTAAATAACTTATAGAAGCTTTTTTTAAAAATTTGTAAAGAACAAAAATATTATTATTGGTTAAATAATAAAAATTCATGATCCTGTGTTTAAATAAATAATTATAAAAAACTCTGAAACTGGTGTTGAACTTTACTGAATTTTCCATTTTAAATTATTATTGATTACGAAGAGGTTTTAGAATGGACTGTTAACAGTCTCAAACATAAACCAGTCGCTATTCTCTGATAGTTCCAAGATGTAAGTAATATTTCATACGTTGACAATCAAAAGATAATACCAAGAGAAATATTATCTAATGTAACACAACACCATTATGATTATTGATTTATAATAAAATACTCTAAGAAATTAAATGAGGTGAAAGAGAAAGGTTATTGTTTAATTAAAACAAAATCACTTATAAGTGAGGTGTATAATTAAAATTTAATCTGCAAACGGCAACATTTTTTTTACTGAATTTCGGTACTTTTTGTTTCTCTATATTTTATGAATATATTTGATTTTTAAATAAAATTATTAAGTTTTTGTAATCCAATTTAATTTATGATAGTTTAGAAAATCTTATCGAAACTATTTAGTAATTTTAAGCAATATAACCATAAAAATAAACAGACATGTTTTACTTGAAAATAAAAGTTTTATAAGAGAAGTTATATTTGTTGTAAGAATGTATTTGAATGAGTGTCAAATGTACAAATATGTGGCACAAATGCAGTCCTTATAATACTGAAATATGTACTATAATTTCACTCAAACAAACCTCTTCTTAAAATCTTTTAACGGATACCTAACTCTTAGAAATTATGAATTATTACATTATATTATGCATTCTGATAAGTATAATGATGCCATTATTGGCTAAGAAGACAAATTTTTTTTAATAAAATATTGTTTTTAATAGCCATTTTTTCTAATAAAAGTTTTTTTTTCCAATAAACGTTTTTTTTCAATAAATGTTTTTTTTCAGATGGATATTTTTTCCAACAAAAGATTTTTGTTTTGTCTAACAAATATTTTTTTCTAAGCGAATATTGATAGGTTATTTTTCTCGTTTAAATTACCCAAAACGTAACATTTAGTATTTGCAACAACAGATGGCTCCGATTTTATGATATTTTTTAACTAGAATAGAAGCCGCCACATTGGTTTAGTGAAGAAGGCGTTTGCTTGGGGAGCGTTAGAACGCGAGTTCGAGATTCCCCTCTTGGAAAGTTTTTTTACACATTTTTCATACAGGTTCTTGTCGGGGCGAATGCGGAATGGTAAATTAGAGATCTGCTGAGGTGCTCCAAAAATATGATTGGGTCGCGAATTGGACTAAATTGACTCGCTTCGAAATGTGCCCCTATCTAACAACAGGTGACCCTGTATGTATAATAGTGGAAATTTACTTTAAAAAAAACAAAAACTAGAATGGACTAAAATATACATAAACTAATAATTTGTTTGTTATTTTATTTATGTTCGAAAGCTGTCTATGTTATAAGTATCTTGCATACAAAATAAATTATTAAATAGATTAATTAAATAAAATGAAAGTAGAATTGGTTTCAAAGTGGTTGCTCTCAAACTCAGTTACATAGACGTATATAAACATCCATTTTTAAATTTTAATAGATACTTGTACTACTATCATTCAACGACTAATGACCACACGAATTGAAGATGCAAACATTCCAAATTGTAAAAGAAAATTTACAACGATAAATGATGTCATTAAAAGAGATACTTAGAGAAGTCATGGGCAGCTACAAGTTTTAGTACTTAGAGTACATTTGACTTTTATAACTTTTAACTGAATGTTAATCCAATATGTTATAGGCAAAAAAATTATGTATTGTGACGGATTTTTTGTAAATATATATGTTGGAAAAAAATATTTTGGTGAATTTGTCCGTTAGAAAAAAACATTATAATTTTGTTTTTGAAAATTTGATGCACACTTCCATTATTAAAAACTCAGCTACTCAGTTAATTAATTATTTCAAAAATTCAGTAATTCCTTTTTTACGTTTAACATTTTGATCTAAATCTATTTTTTAAAGAAATAAACTTTATTTTGTTCAAATTAGCATCAAAATCAAATTCTGATACATTTTTGATTGTCAAATTTCTGCAAAATGTTGATCACAAATTACATTTTAAAATAAAATTTCAAATCAAAATTATATCAATTTCCATCAAATTTTGATCAATTTTTCATTCAAAAAACAATTTTCTTAGATTCTATAAAAAAATAAACAAAATCCGCCTCATATCAAAATTAAACATAAAAAACTTCTTTAAAGTTAGTCCTTTCTCTAAGGGTTTTTATTGTTAAGATACAAAATAGTTAGAAATTTTATATAATGAAAAATTAAATCTTACAGGAATATATTGAAATTTACTAAAATTCAGAATGTTAAAAAAAACAACAAATATTCGCAGCACAAGTTTTGTGGAAAGTAGCCTACTCGTGTACACAATGCCTCTCACCATTATTCACTTTATCTTTTAATTTATTTGACGACATAGACGCTGTGAAAGTCATTAGCTTAAATTATTCGAATAACATTTGAATAACAACTTATAAAATATTTATATATACTCGGGTGTCTGTAATTTTTTTTCTTTTTTTCGGAATTAGGCTAGTTTTGCAGAAAATTAAACAAACTGCAGGAAAATACAAAACACATCTTTTGTTTTGCAAAATATCATGCCGCAACAACGGTACTTTTTAAAATAATAAATGGAGAATATAAGGTTTAGTCAAAATAGCACAATCGTTGCGGCACGATATTTTACAAAATGATTTTTTTTTTATTTTTTTGTAGTCTTATAAATATATATATATATCTGATGAGCGAATATTTCAGAAACATTTATTCGAGTTTCTTTATTGGATAATTGAACCATGAAAATGTATCCTTTCACCGTTATTTTCGCACTTTTCTGTGCCGACTAGTTATTTTTAGTTCCTGAAATTTGATTCCAGAAAATTTCTCTAAATATATTTCATTTTAAGAGAAGAAATACGTGTAAAAAATCGGTTTTTTAATGTTGAAATCGATAGTTTAACTATTTAAGAATATAATCCCGAAACATTTCATTGATATTCAATAAAACATTTCCAGCTGTTTAAAAAAGGAGTGTGTATTGCAAGATTATCACATTTTTATCGCGTTTTTCTCAAAACGATATTTTTCAAATTTGCGTGACTAACGAAAACTATCAGTTTTATTTCCCGAAAAATGTTACTAAAATTAGCTGCTCTTTACACTAAAATAGTGTAAAATTTTTTTGTAAGCAATATTTATTTATCAATTGGAGATGCATTTAAGCTCCTGTAATTGTGGACATTAATAAACTTTGCTTAAAACTCGAAAAAAATCTTAAAATGAATTCCTTTTTTGGGTAGTTTTACGTATTTCTTCTGTTAATTGAATGATATTTTAAAAAGTAGATAATCTGATAGTATATCTAAAATTGCGCAAACAAAAAAAACCAAACAAAAAAACATAAATAAAATTATTATTACTTTTCATTGAGGTTTACTCTTTTTTCTTTAAGGGGATTATGATTATCACAGTGATTAAAAGTATTACTTAAAAATACTAATAATAACTAGTAATGTTAACGGTAATTCTAACAGTGACTATGATGCATAGTCAATAATACTGCGGTAATAATGTATTTTAAGGTTAAATAAATAATCCAGGTTAATAATTAATTGCTGGATTCAATGCAGTTAAATACCAGTTTACCTGTTGTTACTCGATATTACCGGTTCGGACCACGTGACACGTTTAAGTCGTTCGCCTTTCTTTCTTTTTTTTCCCCAGTTCG
>JABFPM010000273.1:18279-32550 GCA_022817325.1 Idris sp. 1 HC-2018 | reverse complement strand
GAAAAGCAATTTATACGATAGGAATTGAGATGAAATTGAATGAGAATTTAATTTAAATGTAGACTGTAAATTTATTAAATATATTAAGCACTTTTGAGTAGATAAAGTTAAGATCTTGTTCTTGATCAGTTATCGCATTTCGACTGTTTTGATTGCTAGAGTTAGAGAATTAGTTCAGTAGTTTGCCCGAAAAGTTGGCATTTTTCTGCGCAAGCGTTCAACATTCTAGCTCTTAATCTGAGTGTGAAGGGTAAATTACACCAAAGAACTGGCCTAAAATTTCTAAAGTTTTAAAATTTTTACTTTTTTGTGGTGTTTATATTTTGACGAATTTACAAACAGTCAAAATATTTTTGAAAAGTAAAATAAATGAAGTGGAATATATTTCAGCTATTTCAGTTACCATAAAAATTAATGACATTTTTCAATAACTGAGGGTCAGAAAATATCTCAACTTTATATAAGTGGTATAAAAGTTATTTTCGTCATTCTAAAATTAACAGAATTACATATGGATCAACTTCTGGATTCTATCTTTGCACCTCAAGCTGATGAAATAAATTTCCATCACTATTGATAAAATATTTATGCAAATGTAAATCCATTTTTTCACTTATAATTGAATTAAATTGTATTGCAAGTCTTGTAAAAATGTTACAAAAATAAATTTACTCCAATTTTGTACAATATTTATGCAAAGGTCATTCAGACTATATTTAAAATCTGTGTACAACAATTTTTGCAAAAATGTTGGTAATTTGAATGTATTTATTTTATTTTCAAAAGATCATTTCAAAACGAAGAATATTAAATTAAATTAATTTCAATGACAAATATTCTCTAAACTTTTCATCGCAATAGTTCATTGTTCTTTTGATAAATGTTAATAAAAACTCATTCGCTAATTAACTCTCAGAAATCTAGTTGAATTTCAGCATCAGTAAATAAATCATCAACTTTTTTCCCCAACATGTTCATATTGAATTAAACAAAAACAAATCACCGTACACTAAGCCATCATCAAATGTCAAATCACATTGAAAATTTGTATGCCCACATTGTTTTCTCATTCTCTTGTCTATTTGCATATATTTTTTGCCAACTCTTTTATTTCGTTTGCCCAACATATTTCGACGTATTAGCTTCCATTTCAACGTCCATTCCATATCCCGTGGACTATCATTATTCCCTTGCATTCAGTCCGTGCGTTCTCGTCCATTAGCCAGAAGGTTCTTGGAAATCGTGTTTGAAAAAAGCTCTCTAATTTAGCATGTGCAATTGGTTTGTCTAACTGGAATAAAAAAAAAGTCTAAAAATGAGTAGCGTAATAAATTAAAACGAAAAGAGGTAGAACGAAAAGTGATCCAATCAAGTTAATACTCAATCCAATTAGTTGGCCTGGATGGTACAAATTTGAAAAGAATAAAAACGCGACTATGAAAACGTCATTAACGGCCGCATTTAGCGTGTCCGCGTTTAGCCCCATTCAGCTGGAGAAAAGAAATGTTTGTTTTTTCGCGATAAATCTGCGGACGCGCCGCGGAACCGCAAGCTAAAGTCACTGTGAGAGCTGGCTTACGCTGTTTTCATTAAATTCTTTTTATTTTCAAACACAATTTATGGGCTTATTCCACCGATACTGTTTGGTACTGCCGATTTTAATTGAACTGCTTTAAATTAGATCTCAAGCTCTCGGTGTGGTTTTGACCAGGCAAATATGTGGAAAACTAGTTTTAAATTGGCCTGGATCCTATCGATTGAAATTGTCTTTCTTTTTTTTCAGCCAACAATTACTTGAAGAAATTTGAACTTTATGGGATTTTGTTAGCCTCACATACAAACATGTTTTTATATATTTTTACGTTAATACTATTTTACGGATAAGTTGCTCCAATTTTTAGTAAAAACTTTTTCTACAATCATTTAAACAGTTGATATCGAATTGATTCATTTTACTTTGATTTGATTGAATAAATACTCTTTTTAGAAATATTAAATTGCATTTAATGTGTTATTTTAAAATTCAGCAAAAATTCATATTACTGAATTCAATATTTTAATAATAATAGCATATCATTTTTATCATGTTTCTTGAAATGCGAACTGTGTATCATATGTATTTTTTTATAGTATATCGACGCCATTAAGTACCTTTACTGATCCAGTGTATATCGATTACAGGATAACAACTGATACGCAGCAATGGAAGCATAATGGGAAAATCTCATATGTTTTAACAGATAGCAGTATGTTCATAGTAAAAATGCCCTCGAAAATCGGTTCGTCTTATCCAACGCCAATAATAAGCAACGTTATCCAGCTTACGAATCCAGAGCTATGCTTCCATCATAACACATGATACTTTTCAATGAAAATTTGATACCTTTCGTGAAATTAGATCAAAAGTAGTTCACAGTAAAACATTAAAAATTCTACATCTGACAGAAAAAAAATTCAAATCATTTTTATTTTTATTTGTTTTCTGCAGAAAATCGTGATTTGCACTCCCAAAAAAAAAAAAAAAATTTAAATCTTGACTAGAGACTTTTTTCAGTTTAAAATGATTTCTGAAAACAGGATTTTGAATTTTTTTGTTATTGAAAACTGTTTATTTTTGGTAAGTAAAATAATTTCCGGAAGAAAATGAATTGGAGCGTGGAATTTTACGCGATAACGACGAGCGACGATATTTTTAGTTATCAAAAGTAAATGAAGCAAATTCGATCGTAAAAACGGGACAACATGGGTTATTTATTCGTGGCGTAATGACGCCAACTCGTCATTGGCTCCGTTTTCTTTTCAGAAAAAAAACTCCATGTAACCAGTGTACATATTTGGTGACGGTCAATGAAAAATAATGTTAAAAAAATTCTATCTGCCCTACAAATGATACATTTTTTTTGAAATGTTATCAAACTTTAGGAAAAAAATTCATAAAGTGCAAAATTGACAGATAAATTTGCTTTTCAGTAAAAACTTCACAATAAAATCTAATTTAAGATGAAAGTATCCATTTTTTTTCTCGATTCGAAATCTTCAAATTTACGAAAAGATGGTGTTTGCTCAAAGGATTCTGTTTAACATGTTTTTTAGCATGTTTTATTTTACATACAAGCATACCAAACATTTAAACGCTATTAAATTTGATTTTTTTTTCATGGTCAAAGAATTTTCACAACGTGTAAAAAACTATTTTTCTCCCAACCTTAATTAATTTAATAAATCTTCTACTTAAGTTCACCGCTGGGTACTTTTAATCTACGCACGGTGTTTCGTGTAATAAATCGCAAACCAGTTGACAAGTATCCTTTTTTTCTTTGTTCTTAATTTATAGTAAAACACTGAAAAAAATGGTACTTTATTAACCTGCAGAATATATATTCCAAAAGCAGTACACTTTTTGATTATTGGAAAACGCCGGCCATAACTCATCTGCGAAATCGTGTTTTCCGTAACTTTAAAACCCCTCTTTTCTTACGTCTTCTATTTTCTATCTGGGCTTTTCATCATTTGCGTTATTATTTTTCGCCAATATTTTAGTCATTTTTTTTTATTATTATTCTTTTTTTTTAATCAATAATCCCAGTAGGTCAAGTGACCACTGGCAGTGTGTAAAATCTATCTAATATAACCAGTCGGTTTTGGGCGAGGAATCGCCAACTCAGCTCATTGAGATTGAGTTTTGTTCCGCTTTCTTTGCGCTCTTTCCGTTCAACAGCAGAATTCAAAATTCTGGGCGTGTTTTAACATTGTTTACGTACTACGTGTTTTTCACTGTTGAAACGTGTTTTCAAGTTGAAAACTTATCGTGGTATTTGTCGTATCTCTTTCGGCAAGATAAGTCACGAAAATCCTGAATGAAAATTAAGATTAACTCGAAATTCCACTTATTAAGTTGTTACATTTAAATTTAAAAAGCTCATTTTAGGAAGTTTCAGATCCTAAGCAACATAATGAGAATGATTTGAAATTTTAAGTAATAATTTTCAGGATCAATTTTAATTGATATTTTTTACGAGAAAATAAAATAATGACAAGTGCTACAAATGGATATTTCTAATAATAACATTTATAAAAAATGGTTTTTCGAATTTTACAACAAATGAATTTGTTTATTTAACCGGAATTCTCACTTAATGTGCACTTTTTTACTTGTTCACAAACTATTGTATTGCTCACTTTATTATTTATAAATGATGATTTTTTAAATTTAATTGGATATTGAAAAATTGCATTTTCGTGATATTACAACTTTTGTGTATTTTATTGCTTAAACAAATTTACTGTTGAAAAATTTTAATTAAGCACTTTTTCAGAAACATACATTTTTAATATATATTTCTGTATTAATATCAATTGATGTGCATAATATTTATGAATTAATAATAACAATGTGAACAAATTCATTTTAAATTGATAAAATCGATCTTGTCTCGAAATTATATGAAAGTAGGAATTTCTTGGTCATTTTTTAAATAAAACCACAAATAGCTAAAAATTGTCAAATATTGAACTTGTTTAATTCAGTCAAATTTTTAAATTGTATTTATTTTTTATTTCGATGTTAGGTCATATCTCAGGAACCTTTAATTTTGCTGTTACTGGTATGTTATATATATTTCTCAGCTTGATTAATCGATTTTTTATTACGTAGATACATTAAATACAACTCAAAATATTAAATGCATACTTTTTTCATGGAGACACATTAATTTTCAGTAAAGATATTTCAAAAAGAGTAAACATTCCTGTTTGAAAACTATTAATTAGTGATTGACTAATTGATAATTTTCATTGACTAAAATATAGTACAACCAAATAAAATTTAATTGTAGAATTAATGAGATTTAATCATTAGAATTAATTACACTTACAACATAAACTATTTAGTTTAAATTTTTGAACAATTTAAAGTTATATAAGCTTTCTAAAAAGAATTATTTCAAAAAACACATGTGTTACTGGGTTTTGTTGATTTTTATATAAAAACATATATTTATCCAACATATTATATAAAATGATAATGATATCATTCAAATTCATTTTCTTATGAATAAGAGCCATTTTTCATTTGTTACCAATAAATGTTTTAATAATAAATTATTTAAAGTTTAATGTCAAGTGTCACTTCGTGAAAGTTACAATTATTTCCGTTGAAAATTTCGACGAAAAACACAAACCTACAAAAACAATTGAAATAACATAATTAAAATGCAATTAAACAAATATGATTATCCGAGTCGAAATTTCGAGCCAAAAATGAAGGTCGAAATGAGTTTTAGCCGAGTTTGAAATAAGTTTTAAAAGAGTTTCGTTAGAGAATAAAAAATTGATTTTAGAGGTCAAAAAGAGAGTAAATTGTCGAAAAGAAGGATTGAAAGAAATCAGCTTAGACTCTTTAAAGCCTCCAAAAAGTGCGGATATGTCCGTTTTTACATGTTCAAGGCTTCAAGAAGATTAACATTTCAGTATCTCTTATCTCCTTTATTCATCTTTTCAGTCTCGTCAACCTTTCATTCTTTTTTTCAGTACCTTTTCAGTCTGCTATAATTGTCCTCTTAAGCTCTTTAATTTACTTTTTCAGCCGCTTTCTTACTCTTTTCAGTCTTGCACAAAAAGACTATTTTGTGCCAACGTGAATTTTTTTTTTAATTTAAAAAAAGTAGAAAAAAATATTATAATATCTATAAATCTGTTAACATTTTATTTCTAATTACATAACACTTTTATAACAATTTTAATTATTATTATATCGTAATACAGTTTTTTATTTATCTACATACAAGATCATTCTTAAAATTTAAAAGAATGTCAAAAGAGAAGAAGAAAATGCCTAGACTGGAGGTTTAAATTGGAGTAAATAAAGATTGTAAAGAAGTTTAATTAAAAATGGTCAAAGGTTGAAAAGAAGTTGAAAAAAAGTAAAAAAGAAATTTTTAGAAGGTTCAAAAGAATATTTAAAGAGATTAATAGGAAAATCCACAAAAGAATGAAAAGTGATCAAATTGAGAATTTGACAATTATCTTGCAATAGAAATAGAGTTTATAAGAACATGTGAGGTTTAAAAGAAGTAAAAAGAAGACTGAAAAGTAGCTGAAAGCTTAAGCAAACTCAAGAGGATGAAAAGAGAAGCTGAGATAAGACTGCAAAGACGGCAAAAAGGTAAAAAAAAAGTCATAAATGTGTGTGGAGACTGAAAAGAGGTTGGAAAAAGACAAAAGAGTATGAACGCAGGTTTAAAAGAGGTTTGAGAGGTTTAAAGGAAGCTAAAGAGGTTGACAATTTTGACTCTGGTAATGGTCTAGCAATAAATACTTATTTAATTATCAATTTTACGTGTCAATTTTCCGTTACGCTTGTCGTTATACTTCTGTTACACTATTTTCCAAAATCGGATTATTAATTTTATTAATTATTAGATCTAAAACTAATTACCATCAACTGGGGTTACTTTGTGCAATAATAGTATATTATGCACCAAGGGAAAGAAACAGTTTCTTCTCTCCCTCGCCTTCGGTTCGGGTACCAACATTAGAAAAAACTGTTCTCACGTGTGAAATACGCTATTTTATGCATCTTGGGAGTGAACATTTGGGACTGTTTATGTAGCGTTATGTTGTTACATAATCAATCTCATGTGTTTACTTCCAAGATGCATAAAACTAATTATTTTCTTCAAATTTAAAAAATTTTAATATTTAACTGAAGTATGTTAACTGAATTAGATACAAAATAACTAGTGGAATATAATTAGTTTATATGATAACCTAAATTGTGATTTTTAAAAATAAAATTATTTAATTTCAACTAATTTAAAATTAGTCAGGTAAAGCCAGTAACTTCAATTTTTTCCTAATGTTATATCATAACCTTTTTGAAAACTTTATATCAAGTATCTCCAGAAAAAAAGGAAAGACACTGAGAACAAATTATCATAATTTTATTTTGACTATAAATATAATTTTTTATTTTACAAAAAAATTGTTGGTTTTGATCGAATTTACTGCATTCTACGATATATTGGAGATTATGTTAATAAAAGTCAAAAATTATTTTTAGTTTAAATCAATTTGATTCAAAAATTATATTTGTAACTTGAAATAACTAATTTCGGTAATTTATTTTCAAACTTTACTTTTACCAAAAATGCAAAAACTATAATTTTCTGATTTCACTAATTTTTGACATTGAGTAACCGTCTGAAACAACCTTAATCGAGGATAAATCAACAAAATTTGGAAATAAATCGTTGCAAGATCAAACATCGATAACTAAAATTAATGATTTAAATAATTTAATTTTTTATCATGAAAATTCATTATATTTTGCTATCAGATGAAATTTAACATTATAATATAACATTGATTACATTCAATTTGAAACAAAGTAGATGCAGAACATTTGCACTGGCATGTGTCGTGTGAATTATTAACATTACAACATTTGTAACTAATCAGTGAGATCACTGTGATAGCAAAGCTATTGAAAATGCCGCCGAAATGCGAAGCAATTTAGGCTAATAACATGCTCCCGTATGTTGTTACATAATGTAATGATCCTCGTATCGGTAACTCTAACACACTGAATTCCCGAGCACTTTCGTCAACCCAAATGTCGACTCAATTTTGAGCCCCGCATGTCGTCGTCGAAGCTCGAAGATAGGTCTCTTCAATTAATTAATCACAACATTTGTGCTCGCCCTGAGCATCATTCTCAGCTAGAAATCATTCGGAAACCGAAACTCGAAAAGTCTTATGAATAATTTGCAAACTGCACTCAATTTTATTGCAATTTAATAAAGTTATTTTTGTGTTTATATACTTTATTTGGATTCAATTCTCATAAAAGTTACCGATTCTCGTCAACCTGAGTCATCTAATCAATAGAAAGCTTTTTATGTTATCACTTTGGTCCTGAAACTTTTAGGTTTACGATTGTAAAGCAAACTGTTTTGAGGCAAAAAAAGAATTTTTGTTTTCTTTCAAATTTGTTTTCTTATTTTGTTAGAATAATAATGGTAAGTGAAATAGAGATAAAATGAAATCAGCAGCTTGAAAAATGTATAACTATTGAATTTGTAATGCATTAATCAGGATAATGTAGATAAAAGTTGAGTGAAAATTGCATAGAATGTAATTGTAAAAGATCATAATGTTATCACTGGCAAAGTCAATGAAATTTCTTTTGATAAAGTAATTAAAACAGATTTTAATTGTCGGCAAAAACTTGATTAATGTAATTTTTGGTTGATATGTTAACATAATAATTTGAAAGGCCATAATTTATCTTAATTAAAATATTAAAGTAATGAAAAGTGATGAAATTAAAGCAGTTGATTTTAGAATACTTAATTTGTTGTGTTACATTTCAAAAAAAAAAAACTTTTTAGCTATTTAGTTTTTTTAATTTTGTTACAAACAAAATTAAATTTATCCTGATAAAGCTTTGTCAATGACAAAATCTCGTAAGGTGATCATCAATCCTCAGCATCAAATTGCTAAAACAATATTAACTTAATATAAAATACACAAATTTACCGTGACAGCTTGATAATTTTTTTTTGTTTATTAAGTAACTTTTGAAATATGATTGAAACCTTTTGTAATATTTGAATTTGCAAATTTGACAGCATACATACTAATTAATTTGATAATGTCACTTGACAAATGAATTATTTTTGACGTAAATCCTATGCAAGCATCAAAATTTTATAAACGAATTCAAATAATAATCGTTAGCATGCAAACGGACACTCTTGTGTCCACGGACACGGAAATGCGCGTCATATATTACTGTATCAGCGCGAATGTGTCGAGTGAATAATGCTCTATGATGTACTTTAAATCGATACAATCATGGCCCAACGTCTATTTGAAAACGACTGATAGTTCGCTTCAAATTCAGCTTTTTTCATCAATTTTTTGAAAACGAAACATAAAAGCTACTTTAGTTACATTTTGTTACAAAAAAAGAAATTCTACATCATTCGAATAATGGCATGATTTTTGTGCACATTTCAAAATAATAATTTCACATTTTTTTTCCAACATAAGTTATATTCCAACTTCTGAATAATTTTAAGCTGAGACATATGAAAATTATCTTCTGTGAATTACGGGATTTAAAGAGTTAACAGTGCACTTATTTCCAAGCAATTAATCCAGAAAACAGAATCTTGTAGGAGTTAAAATGAAACAAGCTTAACACATGCAGTAGAAAAAAAGTGAAGAAGAAAATGTTTATTGAATTTGTTGGGAAGCTATAACTAATCTGAATTCAGGTCACAGTTAACGAAGCATTAACGCGAAAAATATATGCTGCTTATTGGAGTTGTCGCATTAACACGGATGCGCTGATTTAAATTTCTTGTTGTGCTCGAGGCAAGTGCACGCATGACTTAATCCAGGTGTAATCATTTAACCGGTGATGTACCGAAAGTGGCCGCGACTGGATTATGCTTGCTAATTAAATCAAACTCTTTGTCTCTGAAAAGCATTAACATTTGATGTTATCTTTATTATTATTTATTTACATGGCGTGTCAAAATAAACAGTAATTGAATATTATTTCGTTATTATTACAAAAAAAAGTTTTATATTTTGTTCAATTTTTTAATGTAAAATTAAAAGAGCAAATCTGTCGGATTTAACTATTAGGATGACAAATAAAGTGAAAAAAGGTATTTTACGTTCATTTACATGAAAAGTCGACACACTTTTAATTGTTTGGATCGGCAAATTTAAGCTCACAGAAATTGACTTCATTCGAATATTTTGTAAAATCGGATTATGCTAATAAATTTGCAGCTTGAAAATTTTTTAAACGAAAAAAACGCAGACAGGCAAAATGTACAATCAAATTAGTTTTTTAATTCATCTAAGCTAAACATATTTTTATTAGAATGAAGTTTTTTTTGTATAGAAACAAATTAAAACTGGTGTATTATAGTAAAAAATCAAGATAAGTAAATTCTAGTAAGATTCAAAAATAATTTAAGTAGATTGTTTTACAATTTTTTTTAATTTCAAAAAGTAAATCCATAAACCTTTTTGTTTTAATACACAAAAAAATTTACTTTGAAAACTTTGACATTGTACATAAAAATGTTATAACTCGATAATATTTTTTGCTACTTATATATTGAAAGCTTTTACTTTGTTATATCGGCCAAACTATTTGAAAGTTAAATAACAATAACAAGTAATATTATTTGCAGCCATTATATTACTTAATCACAGTTTGCAAAGCTTTACTTGAGTCATAAAGTTTGATTAAAAAATATCGCAACTCACGTTAAACTTGCACATTTATGCTCATCTCGCAATGTAATTTTATTTTAAATAAAAAGATACATTATCAAAGTTGTAGCAACTTTTTAAACGAGAGCTTGTTAACACAGTTTACTTCTAAGCACGATTGTCCTTTGTCCTCTCTCTCGAATCGTGTTCCACTAATTTTGTCTCATAAAAACGAGATGGCCAAATTTTTGCCAAGCAATTATTTTCTCCCTGATAAGACAAAATGCTGTTTCAGTAATTTAAAAATGATACGATTGTTTTGTTGAGACTTTCTTAGCTCAATAATGAAAGTAAGAATTTCCGTTCCAAGTTTCATCGAATAAAACGAAGAATAAAAATTTTGATTGGGCAATTTTTTGCTTCAACTGGGAATAATGATCTATTTTTTTTAATAAAAAGTAAAATAGATTGTTAAATGAAATTCAAATTGCCATATTTTCGACAGAATTCATTTCTTATTGAACAAATTTTCAATTGCGCCGACTATTCTCATGAGAACCATTCGAAATAGGACATTCGGCATGTCTATTTCATCGAGGAGATCGTAATTGTGAATGCGACGTCGGGGAAGTAACTAGGTTTCGTGTTACGAACACTTATTTGCAGCAGTCCGCAAGTTGCTTGTAATGTGTTGCGTGAAACTCTTATGCGCGACTTTATTGCGCCGGGATTTAATGAGCGAACAAGCGCGAGTTTACGAGAACGATACGAGGATCAAGTATGTTCATTTGGGTCTTCATTTCAAGAGATTCGTTGTAATAAACTTTGCGCATATTTTTACGTCTTATGAAGTACAACTAAAACTGATTCATTACTAATTAAAGTTAAAACTTTAATTTTATAGAAACAAAATCTTACATTTAAATTTATCTTTTAATACTAGAACTGCTAGAAAATCTGTATCCCTAGAGCTACCAATGGTACGAAGTTGTCCCATTTTGACCCTTTCCTCATTAACTTTTTTCTGGATCATAAAATTGACTTTTGTTAGTGAATTGGGAAATTGTTATGTATAAGAAACTCAAAAATGACAAAACGGTTTTTCAACTTTATTTTACAATATTTTATATTTAGAGTCTTACAAATATATATAGATGTAAGAACTTTATTTTTTTCGGAGTATATTGCAAAAATTAAAAGAATTGTTATTGCTTTATTTTAATAACAAGATTTGCAAAATTAAATATGTTGCTTTAAAGCAACTTATGTATCGAAAGGGTTTTTATAATGCGAAAATTACTTTTTTAAATTATTTTTGATAATATAACTACATAATACAACATTTTGGAATGTAGACACATCGTTACAGTATCAAAAACATTGAAATATTTTAATCATTGTAAAAAAAAAAAAAAATTTGTACCATTCGTAGTTCTAGGTAAACAGTATAATAATTTTTGAACAAATGAACTTTTTCACTCGAAAATTTACATCAAATTAAAAAAAAAACTTAAAAAAATAGTTGTCATAAAATTTTTAATAAATTCATTTCGATTTTTATGAAGATTTCAATTTCTATTGCTAAAAAAACACGTTTCATATAAATAAATTGGCGTTACTTTTAAAAAAGTTATTGTTTACATTTTTTCTCTGCAAAAGATTTGTCAGGTAAAAAATTAAAATTGAAAATTTTGTTGTTAAAAAAGTATCGTGATAAATGAAAGCAATGAATCAAAGCTGTTCAATTTCACGAAAGTGTCTTTAACTGTTAAAGATAAATGCGCAAATACAGCAGTTGACTTTTTTCAACTGGAGAAAAGTTAACATACGATAATTGCGTAAATTGCAGTAAACAAAAACAATTGAACATTAATGACGCATTGAATGTAAAATGAGTAAATAAAGCAAACGAATGAGCAATGTCAGTTAATGAAAATTTTCATAAAAACTTTAAAAGTATTATATAACAAGTGTTCTTGCAAAATAAAATGTGTGCAGCAGAGAAAGATGACGAAAATATCAATACTTTGAAATAAATAGCAAAAAGTGTTGAGCAAAAAAGTATTATTCGAAAGATATTTTTGTAATAACGCTATCTTGGTCACGAGTATCGATTTTTCAGTTCTTACAGAAGCATCAAAATGATGCATCGTTTGACACTGCCAAACACGAAACATTACTCGATTTTCGCCGAGTCGAAACAAATGGATGGAGAAGATTTATTGACTCCTTTTGATTTGTGCATTTTGCACTTCAAACTTCTGACGATTTGCGACACCTGTTTACTGGGTGACGAAAAAAAAAATGTAAACCAAACTTTATTTTTTTTTCATTAAAACTGAAGAAATTAAAATTTTTTGACAAGATAAAATAGCAGCAAAGTTAATGTCGTATTTTTGCTGACTGGTGCAGTGAATCACAACTCCTTTCCAACTATTCAATGCACCATTTCAACTTTTCTTTGCTTTTTCTGTTATTGCGATGCCAACTTTACCTTTAATCTTTTACACACCAAACCTTAAATATATGTACACCGAAGCTCGCTTCTTCAAACAACTGAGATTAATCTCACTTTTCCCTTTGTCTACGCCACTATTCGATTCTTTTTTCTCACGTAATTATATTTTTCATACGTCTCGTTTTCCAAAGAGAAGCCTCTTTGATCTCGTACAAATGATAAACCATCACTGCTGACAGTCAATTATTTAAATTCAAGCCACTCAAAACATGTAAGTATTGAAAATAATTCAGCTTTTTTTTCAAAATGTTTATTCAGCTTTGTTTGTTTTCAACTTAAACTCAAGATTTTGGTATTATTTAGGGAATTTTGAATAAAGAAACATTTTGACTTATATTATAATGAGAAGCAATTTAATTTTTTTTTTGTTTTTTTTTTGAATTTACAAAAAAAAGAGAGTTGAGTTATAAACTGAGATTTGCCTGAATCAACTCCACGTGAGCTTGTATATGTAAATCAAATAACGGAGTTGCTTCAACTCTACGAAACAGTTAAATTAATTAAATTCAATTAAGTTAAATTTAGTTTAAATCAAGTCTAGTGAAGTTAATTTAAGAAATAACATCCAAGCACTTGGTAAATAAAAGAAAAAAGAATTATGTACACGGTTATAATAATAATTTTTCAAAATCAAAACTTGTTTTTGAAATAAAAGTGACACTAATAAAGACAATTTTTCACGTAAAAATCACCCAAAACTGGAACGCCTTTTATTTATAGAAATGTTTTTTTGAATAAGATACTTATTTGTACATGAGGTAGAAATTCGCACAAAAAATGTTCATTTTTATCGTCTGGAAGAATTTATGAGACAGTGATGATCTATATCATAGCATTTTATTTGATATTGCCTTGTTCATTATAACTCTCGGAAATTCCACTTGTTCTTAGAAAAAAAAAATCTTCTGAAAACTATTACACATCGACATTAACGTTAATTTAATTTTTTATAAATGAAAATTGAATAATAACTTGACCAGAGCGGTTTTACGTTATATATATATATTTACTTCTTATGAAGTATACACACACACATATATACATATAAAACTATGAATGAAAATTGACGTTGCAATTATCAACAGAAGTAAAACTAACATTGCCAAAAGATTGCCGCGGGCGGATTGGCGCGAGTAAGACAATAAGTTTAAGCAATTTTGCTAGAATCCAAAGAAAGTGCCGGGCCTGAGGGAACATGTAAATCCTGGCAGCGTTCACAAAATTTATTGATCGATAAAAGAAGACGTAAAGTGAGATGAGAGAAAAGTAAATTATCAGACCCCGAAATAAGTGCTTGCGATGAATAAAAAATACTTTGTCAGATGTCTTCAAGGAAATAAATATTTTGTAAACAGTTGACAATTTTTTATACATGAAACAACCAAAAATATCAATCTTAATTTTCATTTTTTAAATTACATTGCGAAAATAATTTATTTAAGTAATTTAAGGTAATACAATTTTAAAAATTTCTTCTTTTTAAATGTAAATTTCAGAGTATAAGTTTTTTGTAG
>JABFPM010000273.1:4853-18269 GCA_022817325.1 Idris sp. 1 HC-2018 | reverse complement strand
ATTGATGATGCGTCATTAAACGCCGATGTAAGTAAAAGATCACTCTTTCGAATAAATATTTTTGTTGTTTATTTTTCATTACGCCAACTTTCTGCGTCGTGAGTGAATCGCGCGCAAAACATGTCATAGAAGTTTTGCAAATATTTGCACTGTAAAGTGAGTGGTGGATGCTTTTTCAATTCTCACACAAACTCGCAAAAATCGCAGATGAAACTTGTCCACATTGTTAAATAAATTACGATTTTTCGGCGTAACATTTACATTTTTCATTAGATGTTTAAGGATTTGTTTAATTTCTGTGTGCACTTTTAGAAAATTTAATTTTCAAGTCAAAGTTTAATCCATGCAAACATATACAGTTTGTAAACACAACTTTTATTTCGAAAAAATCGAAGACACGTAATATTTTATTTAGCTTACTATTTCGTGCATCAAAGTTATTTTTAAAATAATATTTTTTTTCTCAGCCTGTATTATGCCACTTGCACAATTGTCCATAAAACACGCGAGTTAAAACGTATCTGACTGTTTGCAACAATTTCAGCGAATGCTTTTGACGAGTTGAATCTTATTTATTTTCCTGCGAATTTTTGTGCTATTTATTTAATCTAATTTTTACTTGTATTTTAAATTAAATTTGCAATCAATCAAAAAATGCATACTTTTTTGTCATACAACTAATGCGAGATTAAAAAAAAAAATACTTCAAAAAGTAGAATAAATGTTATATTTAAATTTTATAATAAGTTTAATAAATAACATTATTTCATATAATCGAATTTTCTTGTAAGTTGAAATGTAATAACTTTTTGAACAAAAGGAAAATTTTCGAAGAAAAACAATTACATTTTGTTTGAGTGATTAAAAGTTGGTCCAATTATTCAAGTTTAATATTATTGATATCAGTGATAAACTGGTTTGATTAAATTGTTTCAAACTTTACATGTTTCAATTACAATTAATTAACAACAAAACTTGTTGGCAATCCGTATATATTAATAAAGAGAAAAGATAAGAGACAGAGTCTTTTGGATCGATTATATTACTTGGCATAGTTGCGCGCGAATTTTCTTCCGCAACTGCAGATAAACTGGATTCCAGTAGCAGTTCTCTGTTAATACAGTTTTCTGTATCCGCGGTTTCCCCAAGTCGAAACAAATTGTCTGCGTCGCTGAACATTTCGAAGAAATGATCCCACAAATCCAGTTGGTTTCATCTTAAAGCGACATTTGTGACGATTAAACAATCTATATATACATATATATAAATTTAGTTACTTCCTATTTATACTTTTGTTAACATCAATTTTTAATGCCAAACATTATTTATATCAATTTAAAAATACTTACAATACCAAACACTAGAACTAACAATCGTACAAAGTTCCATTTGTAATATTTAGCGAAAATGGTTCCTGGTAATAGAAATAGATGATAAAAAATTTAAAATGTTGTCCAAAATCCAAAACGTTGGAATATTTTTTTTAATCGCGTTGTATATATATATATATATAGATCAAATGAAAAAAATAACAAACTTTTTATCTTATTATTTTAAGGGGGTGTAGATTCCTTCTCACTTTTAGTTTTAACAAATAATTTAATAGTTTATAATAAAGAGATTTCAGATTCTGCTAACATCTTAAGATCATATAATAAAAAAGATACTCTTTAAAACGATTTTATAACAATTTATTTAATAAAAAAAACTCAACCAGTACAAAATTGTACGATTGGTAGTTCTAGGTAAAGAGTATTTTCTAGTTTTTAATTAAATGAATTTTCTCACTCAAAAATTTGTAGAAAGTAAAAAAAACATCAAAAGATGAATTGTCTACAAATTGCCAACGAATCCATTCAAAATTGAAACTTTTATAAAGATTTCAATTTCAGAATGGTACTTAGTTGATAAAATAAGTAACTCACATAAAATAATGTAAAAAAATAAGCGCTGACAACTGCTCTATAAAAATAATCTACCGAACGACATCGTTGAGTTTCATTTAAGCGTTCAGCTTGCATCGAAAGTTTTATTTATAATAGGTATCTGCATCAGTTTTAACGATAATTAATTATCGTTGCCAGCTTAACAGATATAAATGAGTTACATTAGTTGAGCCATTAAAATTATGGTTATACCTTGCTCGACTCACGACCACAGTTCCCATTTTCCGGGCTAATCCGAGGCAAATAATACAAATCGAAATCAGACGTTGAATAATAAATTTGTTATTTTGTATTTTTTTGTTACAGGTGACGATTTTCCTGCAATAAAACAAGCAACACAAAACACGTAAGTTTTGCTTTGAGTATAAAAGCGGAAATTGAATTTCAAGAGGCTAAATATTTGTTGATGCTCTTGGTTTCGATATGACATCTTTTTACAGACATCTTTCTAAACGAAGAATATTAACATAACTAAGATCTTCATTTCCAAGTAATCTCGATGTACTGAATTGCTCGTGTTTCGTATAGTATCACGGAAATTTGTATTGTGATTATTTTGGTGTTAATTGCGCCGATCAAAATCGGTAAAATTAATGTGTCAATTACATTTTGAAATAAACAAACTTTTTTGCGAGTAAAAAAGTTTGAATTCAATATTTCCGGCCATGAAAAATTGAGACTCGTTTGCAAACATTTTAATGTCAGAATAAATTATCGATTGTGCGGCTCATTCGCCGTTAAAATGGCAAATAAATTTTCTCCGGAAAGGGCACGGCTGTGCGTTTCAACTGGAACAAACATTAGAAAATAAATCAGGAAAACGTTAGCTCCTGCAAGATAATGTTAAATTATGTGTCTTTAAATTTCATTTGGAGATGTTATTTTTGAAAAGAATTGTTTTTTCTTCCTTGATGTAGAAAAAAGAGTATACAGGTAATCTTGTTAATTTTAATAATTATTTTAAAGAAAAATTTTTATTAGCTGCCTCAGGGAAATAATTGGCTGCAGAGTTTTTCCGATGCCCTTAAGATGATATATGACTCGGATTGTCTGCCTCTCTCACACAAAAATAGTTTTTATGTAATATTTTTGTTAATTTTAAAAACTTTTGTAAAAACACACGATTGTTTACTAAAAAAACATGTTTCGAAGATTTTGCGAGTAAGTTATGTGAAGTAGCGTAACTTTTGGAAACTGGAAATGTCGGTAAATTGATTGCAGTTTCCAAAAGTTATACTTGTTCACATAACCTACAAAGAATTCCTTCTCGCAAAATCTTCGAAACATGTTTTTTAATAAACAATCGTGCGTTTTTACAAAAAAAATTAAAATTAACAAAAGTATTACATAAAAACTATTTTTGTGTGAGAGAGACAGACAATCCGAGTCATATATCACCTTAAGACAGTGAAAAAGACGGTAATGTTTACAAAATTAACTACCTTTACTGTGATAGTACAAAATGTGTTGTATTTTACATTACATTCTGTTGGTTTATTTATATCAAAATAAATAATGATGAGTACAATTATTTTAAAGTAACTTTTAATATACAAACTCAGATAAAGAACGAGTCAACTTGTAATGCATTTTTTGAGATTTTAATTGGGTGTACAGAAAGAAAAAATAAAGCTTTTTATTTGTAAGAAAAATTTTTTAATCAAAACTGCTCGAACTCAAATTAGAGATTAAGCATTTATTTCTGTCAGCCACAAAAAGTATGACATAAATTACAACTGCATTTATAAAAAGCAGGGAAAAAATGTTATTTTACATTTTTGGGTTGACGTAAATTAATGTTTATTACTCATTGAAAAGCGAGTCAATTTTAAATTCAAATGAAAGTACAATTTTTTCAGAATTACAAATTTTTTTACATAAAAGTGGAACATTTTTATTCTTCGCTTTTACATTATTTTTACAAAAAATAAATCAATTTATTCATGTAATAACGAAGAGACGAAATTAATCACTACAGACGACGCAGTGAACCAAAATACAACGTCGATAAAATTCACCATTAGAGGGAAATTTGACAAAAACAGACCAATTTTCATCGTCGTAATTAGAGATGCGTGTAGCGGACACCCACGTCACTATCGTCGTCAGAGCGTCAACACTCAGAGGATGAGATTGATAACCTAACAATTCAATTTGACAGTACGAAACTCAGTCCTGTAACTTATAGACAATTAATTTAACAGTTTTCATAACCATTATATCAAATTGGATATGTAAAAAATTTTATTATACATAAAATTTGAAAAGAAAACAATCATTATCGTAAGAAAACTGTAAATTGCCAAAATTTACGGGGAAAAAATGTTAGCTATCTGAATTTGCAGTAAACATCTGTAACTTATCTAAATTATACAATAAAAAACTATAGATTCTCAAAATGTATAGGGAAAAAATTAAATTGTCTAGATTTACAGGAAATAACTGTTAAGTTAATTTTACAGGATGAAATAAAGTAAATTAAATAGAATAATGTAAATTATTTACAGCAGCTATGAAAGACTACGAATCTAAATTTAAGGAAAACACCATAAATTATCTAGATTTACTGAAAAAAATTGTAAACTACTTAAATTTATAAAAACAAACTGTAAACTTTTTAAATTAATAAGAAAACGCATTACAATATTTATATCAACAGTAAAAAACTATAAACCATCTAAATTTGTTGTAAATTACTCTCAATTATTCAAATTTACAAGAAAAAACTGTACATTGCTGGAATTCGCAATTCTTCTTGCAAAACTATGGATTATTTCATATAAATATCATACAATATTTCTGTGTGTGTACAACTGGAGGACTTACAATGCAAGATACGTCGAGACGTGTTAGACAGGGATCTTAAAGGGCTTGGGATTATCGCAAATGATCAAGGATGGTTAAGACCCGCGGTGTAACATGTTAACACGTAGTGACAATTAAATATGCATGTCCGTCTAAAATTAGCGTGAGTCCTATAGTTATGCAATGCTAGCCGTGGCTAATAGGATCCTACGTGCATTCTAATTTTAAGCCTCCCTGATGTCATGTCGTAAGCTCAGCCAGATGATCATAATTAGGGCCAATTTAATTTATATCACGAGGCGAAACGTCGACGCCGTTATATTGGAAATTTTGGCAGTAAATTACTTCACGACAAAACTCATTACAGAAAACCTGAACCGCTTTTGCATGTCAATCATCCTTTCTTAATTCATTAATTTCAAGCAATAACAATAAAAAAATAACAATAAGTTTTTTTACATTTGCATTTCATTCTGTTATAGTTTTAAAATGTCTACAAAGAAACTGCTTTTTGACAAGATTTAGTCTGAAAAACGAGATTCTTAATTGAATGAAAGAGTCCAAAAACTTTTCTGCGCTAAAAAATTTCTGCTTGAAGAAAAATCTTTTCGTAAAAGTTAATAAATTGGATTCCATTATTTATACGAAAGTAATTTTTCGATTCAAATGAATATACCTTTTGACTGGGTCTTTTAATTTTTATAAAAACCCTTCTAACAAAAGGCGCTCTTTTTCAAGTCATTTTAACTAGTGCAACCCCTTAAATTGATTCGATTTTTTTTAAATGTTTGTTACATTTTTGCTTTTATTTCCACGAGTCACAAGATTTCTTGAGTTATACATTGATAAAATGAGAAACTCAGCTAGATACTTTTCACAAAAGTTCTCGCCAGGTGGGTTCAGATAACAATTAAAAAGTGCTTGTCTATGTAATACTATTAGTGAAGTCTCAAGACTTCATTGCGGAGAATTTCAATTACCCTTTGACCAAGTAATACTTTTAACTCAAACTATTTTCTATTTATATACATTTATATTAAATTTTAAGAATTTGTGTTGAAATTAAGCAAAAGATGTAATGTGTATGTTTGAATTTTTTTAAATTAACATAAAGTGAACAATTTTCTATATGTCAACTTTATGATTTCAGCATTTGTTATATATTTTTTAATGCAAAAATGTGCAAAAACTGCAGATCTTGTTGTCAGAAACTTAACTTTACATTCATCATTCACAGAAGCCCAGATCATTCAGAAAGAGTAAAACTTGAAAACATTAATGACACGATAAGTGTATTCTCAACATTCTATCAAGAGTTTGTGACAGATGTGTATTTTTATTTCTGTTTCTCTCTCTTAAGATTCATTTACTTACATTTTTCGTGCAAAACTTTTACGGTGACATTTTTATGCAGACTCATTAGCTGAAAAATGAGACTTCCGAAAATTTCATTACGTACATTAAAAGGAAGCACCTGCTGAATCTAAAGTAAAATATAAATTGCAATGAGATTATAACATGGAAATTCATGAAATCGTAATATTTGTGTAAAAAGTATTTTTATTAATGTTAAATTGAACTCATATGAGCGAAACGAAAAATGAATTTCAAAAAGTGACAAGACAAGTTGATGGTTTTTTATTTTTTATGTAGACATTGAAACTCCAATTTTTTTTTTTCAATTATATCGCAAAATTTTAACGACAAGTGCTGAACAGTATTCGTCTTTCATTTTACTGCGTATTTATTGCCAGATTCATTCGTCATGTCACTGCTTCACATTTTTATTGTCACGTGAAAGCACTAAACAATACACACGCTTTGTGTTACGATCACTCAAAATGAGTTACAATCCGTCGTAATAAGTTAGCTTATCTGAGTGATCATTACTTGTGCGATTATTGTTTTAAAACAATGTTTTGTTATTTCATGCAAAAGATACAAACTCGAAATTAACAAAAATATTTTGAACCGGAAAATCTAGTCCGTAATTATAATAAAATTAAAATATTTGAAAACAATTATTACTGCTTTAAATTTAAACAAGAGTTTCCAACACTTTTTATATACACTTTAATAACAAACTGCAAAATCACAGTACTTTTTGCAGTAAATTTACTACAGAATTGAAATATAACTCCAATTTTGCAGTATATATGCTGCAAAATCGAAGTTTGGCTTGAAAAACGAAGTTTTTTACTTCATTTTTCCACAGTTATTGCAAATTCAAAGTATAAACATATTTCTTACTTTAAAAAAATAGATTAGCGGTTAAAATCAATGCTAAAATGCAGTTCTAATTTCAAAAGTAAAGTACACCGACGCTATCGTATATAAAACATTGGCTCGGTAGACAAGTTAGGTTAGATGACCGCCAAGCATGTGACTGCCTAATTTATGGTATAATAATACTTGTAGTGTCTAATGCAGCTTTTCGTTATTTAATTAGCCCATTTCTTGCCATTGATGCGTTTATGCATCATTACAAAAAATGTTCATTGATTAAAATCTTTTGAAAATAAACGTGAAATTACATTTATAATTATATGAACCAATACTAGAATAGTTGAATAATTCATTTGTGTAAAGTTGAATACGAAAAATATACTTTGATTCAAAAATAATGATGAAATTAGCCGTTCTACGCAAGAACTGCTTGGCAAAAAATGGATTAAAAAAGATAAACGTAAAAGAGTAAACAATTTTTAATATTTATCTCAAACTGAAAATAATGTCTTTAGGAATTATGCCAGAAAAGAAATTATTTCATTATTGCTAAATGTAATTTTCATTAGGTTTTAATTAAAATATAAAAATCTTGGATATTTCAAACAAATTCAAATATAAAACTTTTATCTAACCTAATCAAGTCGAACTGCATTTTTGAAGTATGAAAGTAGAATTTTCAAGCTGGAATCAAGTAAATTTACTGCATTTTTGCAGTTTTTATTTACAGTGTAGAGTCAAGTAGTTTGCAATAAATGAAAAAAATGTTGCTTTGTAACAAAATGTTTAAGCTTTCTAAAGTAATTCAACTCACATGATCTAAAACTTAAGAATTCAACGTTAACTTTGAATTGAATAATTTAAAAAGCTTTATGTGCTTTTTTTTCTTGTTGTACATTTTCAAAAGAATATATTTTCCCAAAGATACTTACCGTGTCTCGTATTATATTTTTTGGAAGGGGCCAGTATAATGTTACTTACATAATAGAAGTATGAAGGAATCGAAAGCCTAATTTCTCAGGGGATGAATTTTTAAAAATACAATAAGATTTACGTAACTTGCAGCTGCTTAACTTCATATTTCGTGCAAGTTAGGAAAAATTACATTCCCACTGTGCCTCCGAATAATTTAATTTATTATAAATAATTTTGGGAACAAATTGTACAGCAAATTTACATAACACGTTTGCATAATAATTGAAACATTTAAAATTTATAATAAATTTGACAACACCAAAAAAGGTGTCAGTTGATAAGAATTAATTTGAAGTTTCAGGCATTTGTATAAGCTAAAAGTTGTAATGTAGGCACAGCAAAACTTGTTCCCTAAAACAGTGGATTAACAACGTTGGATAAGTTTATCTGTAGCAGCAAGTCAAGTTTGTTATAAGAGCAAACAAGTTTTGAAACAGCAATAGAAGTTACTCGAATGATGTTTTAGTAAAATATATTCGCTAGTTCAATAAAACTCACCTGCTGATAAAGTGACATTGTGGTGATATTTGCAAGATTAACAGATTTTTTGTTTTACAATTTAGTGAAAATTTCACAGTTTCAAAGTTTTCGTTTTTATGAAAGTAACATGTTAGATAACAAATTGCTCTAAAAGAAAGTATAATGATGAGAAAAATTTGTGACAATTATCTCTTTGGTAAATATCAAGTAGTACAACTGGTGCTGCGTCAGACATTTCTTCGTAGACATTTACGAGTAGAATTCTTTGTGACATTCGAAGATACAACAATTCTCTTGTGTCGCAGCAAAATTTAAAGTTGGTTGGATGGTTGAGAACCAATAAAGTGATGCACTTGTGTGCAGTTGATAATTTACAACTAACTGGCAAAATATATATATATATATTCTACTGAAAAACTATTTAGAAGATCAATTTTATTACCTATTTCTTTATAATCTGTTACCAATTATAATTTACCTTTATAATTTATTACCAATTTTTATAATCTATTTCTATTTATATTTCTATTTTATTTTTTGTTAAATAGGAAATAGTTAAATTAATTCTTTTTGCATGTAATAAAACTAACATAAAGAGTTTAATAATATGATAAAAAAAATAATTAATGCAGAATGAAAAAAAAATTATACAATTGTAGTTCAACGAGAATTTCCAATTATGCTCAACATAATGATATTATGGTTATACAGTGCTTATCTTAAAATCTATGCGTCTTCGTTTCTGCCATTGCTTCTGGAAATATGATCATATTTCCAATACATATTCCGGATGGTTAACAATGCAGCAGAGTAGAGTTTATCATTTTATTTTTGATACATTTGCTTATATTATCTGATAATCCGAATTATTTGCGTAGTAAATTAATAACTCATTATAAATTACCCTAATAAAACGAGTCATATATTGTCCATATATAAATCATATATTAATTTTAGAATCATATATTGACATTATATTAACAATATATTGAAAATATATTATTATAAATCAATATATTGACCATATATGGTTAATGGGATACATTTCAGTGCAATATATTGTCAATATATGACTTGTTTTGCTAGAGGAAATTTTTAAACACTCAATATTCTCATATTTTTCTATTCCTCGAGATCAATCCGCAGTGTTTTTTTAAAAAATTATATACCATGAATTTTACTCTAAAGTTTAAGGCCCCAAATGCTATTTTCCAAAAATTTCCCGAACCAGGTCGATTAATCCGGAATCAGAAAGTGCTTCTCAGAGCCGCGTGTCCGCAAAAGTTCGGATTCATATTTAACACAAGAGCCGAAAGTTTTCATGAACTCCGGCAGATAAATCTTGCCGCCTCTATTTACCCTACTGGGCAGAACTTTTCCGAAACAGAGAGAGAGAGAAAGCACTCGAGATTTTGATTCCTCAGCCAGCCGTTCGAAAAGTTGCGGAGCCTTTTTCGTGTCGTAAATTGCAAAACTTCTAACGCGATTCATTGTTTCGGCCCCGTTTCTTTGCTCCTTCCGATCTGGAAGCCATTACTTCTTGGACTCTTTAACAATTCGTCCACTTTTTCTTTTTAACCATCAAAAAGTACAAACAGAAAAATAGATTATTACTTTTAAGTAAAAATATTTATTTTTATTTAAAAAAAATCCTCCTCCGGAAGTTTATTTTCATTTCGTCAAAACGAAACTCAAATGAAAGCGTGTCACTTGCCAAACTACACTTTATGCATTCAGTTCACGCGGAGTAAAATAGCAGGGACGATGAACGTGAAAATATCTTTGTGCTGGAGAGAGAGTAGATCGAATGCTAGTCTATTGCAACTTTGTAGGGATGAAGACCCACTTTTTTGCCGAGTTTTGATCCACCGATCAGACGATGACAAAAGCCATTTGTTCATACGAAGTGATTGGATGTTATGAGAGTGTTTCTTTTTTTATCGCGAAAATTCATGGCACTTTAATATGCTGGCAAAGTATTGATACATTTATCCTGATTAAATGGGTACTTAAAATTTAAAGAATAAAAAAGAATTTCAATAAAGAATTACTCTGCAAAATAATAGTGCACTCTGAGAAATGGCATAATTTTCAAGAGGAAAAAAATTGCAAGTACAGTTCTTAAAACACATTAACAGAATGATGATTGTTGGCAATTATTTTGTGAAAAACTGATTGAATAGATTTGAATTGATGAAACGCGCGAGTCTGTGCTTTTGTGCTTGGCGGCTTTGAAACAGTAAAAGTGAAATGAATAGAAGCATAATATTTCCTGTGCTTAGTGCCATTTATGTGTACGCGCTTCATTTACACACATTACATGTGCCTTTGCATACACAACTACACGCGATAGTCAAAAGATCTCCTTAAACTTTATAGCCTGAAACTTCGAGGAGTATCTGCGTAAACATAATTATTAATCGATTTTACAATGGCGAGTATAACTCATGCACCAAAGTGTTTGTTCGACAAATTTTGTATATATAACCGTTGTTCAAATAAATGTTAATCCACGATAATAAAGCAAATATTTCACTCAATTCCTTATTTTCTGAAATTATATTATAATATTGCAAAGTAAAATTCATTTATTTTAATATTTTATGAAATGAAATACGAAGTACTGGAGTTTCAATTATAGAATGAAAAAAAAGTATCATATTGTTTTTAATTTTCAGTTTGATAAACTGTATTTTAAGTCGACTAGTATTTAATTTCAATAAAGAATAAGCAGGCTTAAAGCATGCTTGATCATTCACGAAATTGATACTGAAAAGGATTATTCGCTTGTCTGGGTTTGATCAACAACGAATCATAGAAAAGTAATTCGAGTTCAATTGAAATATTAAAAACAACAATTATTATAGCGGTGTTTCATTAACAAAACTAATTGATTTTAGCCGCGAGCATTTCGACAAACAATAAAATAAGGATTTTGAAACTAAAATTCACGAATGGGAATTAAATTCAAATTCATCTATCGTTCATTTGAAGTTTATTTAATTCAAGTGCATAATTGAAGTTGTAATTGCAGGTCAAATTATTTACGTAGCTGTCGGGCACTTTGATTAAATTTGATTGAACATTTCTTTAATATCTAATGCACGTTTCTTAATTATAATTCAAGAAATTTCATAAACAAATACAAAATGAACAAAAATTAATTCGTAGTTTGAGAAAATGAAATTTAGAATAGAAAATTAATTTTTACAATTAGAAAATTATAATAAAAAAGAACTCTTGAAATGTCATACTTTTCAAAACTGTATTACAATTTTCATTCAAACTGCAAAACGATTATTTCACGATTTCTTAGACACAATTATTCCAGCCTTTTTAACGTAACCCTAGTAAGATTCACGATGTAAAAGAAAAATGCGAAAAACCAAGGGAAAGAAAAGAAAAGAACAATTTTTGTTGATTGAGTACAGCCGAGGTTTGTGTTTATTAATTAAAATTTGTGCCATAAAATTAATTTGTTCAAATTATACAATGTTCTTAAAGTATTTACATTAAATAATATAATTGAAGAGAAATTGTTTTTGAAATTCACTTAAATTATGATAAATTATTATTTTGATACTATTAATTATTCTCACTCGATATTTTGTTGCTTATTTAAAAAGAGTTGCTTGAAAAGCATCTCGTTTCCTACCGGAATTGTTTTCATTTAGTATCAGTTATCTGAGCTGGTCGTATTTAGTTAATAGGGAAACTTGAACATGACTTAATGATAAAATCGAGAAATCTATTAAGAACTCATGGAAACTTTAACAATACATGCATTTCCCTACTTTCAATTCAAGGCTTTACGATAGTAAACACTATATTATTATAAGGTGAATTTTATTTTGGTATTAATAAGAATGCATTAAAATAACAGTTCAATAATATTTTACAAAATAAATAAATATTTATTTGATTTAATACAAGAATCAAATTAATTAAACTATCAAAATAAATAAAATAATTCGAGCAACAAAATAAACTTAATTATATAACATTTAATTACGAAAACTAACGTTTGGCAATAAACTAATATTTATTAATTAGCTTAAAATAAACCTGATCATAAATTTAACAATTTCACAAACTATTTAACATAATTATACGATTATAATTATCTGCCAATTAGAAATTAATTAATGCCAATTACATTGTAATTTGGATTTCCCAAACAACTCGAAGAAATGAAAATGTACTAACTAATTATTTGTTGAAATCCTTGAAACTTCGAATTTTGATTGTTTAGAAATATTTTGGTTAAAGCAACAAAATTTTCCACTTACAACAACAAAAGTTGGCTTCAATTAATTTAAGTCTCTACTCTCTAAAATACAAATAACTTTTAAAAGTAAATAACAAGATGCATTTCTTGTTAAAAATCTTCAAATATTAACTCACTTTCAGGGATTAAAATAAAAATATTTTGCCAGGTTACATTTTTGTTTTGTCCGCCCCTTGGGGTGGTTCCAGTCTGCCTCGCTACGCTCCTGAATTCCGCCCTTCCGCCCGATCAATATTACACTGGTGGGGCTAAAGCAGGGTGACTTTTACGGGGGTTGGGGTTCGGCGCGTATCCGCCGTGGCGGGGGGGCGTCGCGGAGACGGCAGGCACTACTGTCATGGCGCCGCGTAGCTCCACCGGGACCGCGCTACTTCGGCTTTGATGTCCAAAACTTATCGGTTCTCATGTTAGTTTACAAATTGTTGCGACGCGAGTTATGGAGCACGTGATTGGCTGCCCCAGTGACGACGTTTGCGTGCGCTCGATGCCGCGTTCACGACCTGATTGTCACGTGACTGATCTCCGGTAGGCTTCGCGGAGGCTGAGGTTATCAACGTGCCAGCACCGACACACGCCCCAAAATTTTACCGACAAATCTCCAGACCAACAGCTGTTAGTGCTAGTGCAGGAGGGTTGATTACACGAGCCAGGATATGCTTGCTGTGCCAGACCATAAAGGTGTGATGAAATGTTATG
>JABFPM010000272.1:0-32562 GCA_022817325.1 Idris sp. 1 HC-2018 | reverse complement strand
TTATTACGCTATTTTTAATAACAAATATAACGTATACGACACTAACTTGTCAAATTCAAATTTGACATAAACATAAGTCAAATTTCGATTCGATATTAACCCTACTTTGTTGACAACTTCATACCGTCCCCTTTCCGATCTCTGTTTATAACTATTTCCTATTGAAAAAATAAATGTATGCAAGTATTTTACAAAAAAATAACATGCTTTTATGAGCAGCCAAAATGACTGCTTTTGGCTATTCTAGGTAATTTCGTCAGTTTTAGTATTAAATAAACGCTACTAAATAGAAAACCACCTAACGTAAAATATTCTATATTAAGAAGATATTCATTCCAATATTTCCAATGGGTTTTTGGAATGAACATCCTTAGAAAGTCGCTAGATTATTTTCGTTGGTTGAATAATTAACATGAAACTCTGTTCAATAGTTTATCATCACGAGTCCGTTCAATTTAATCTTCAAAAAACTTAAAATAAATTACTATTGGTTCTAAAACACATATATCGATTGAAGTTTTTTTATGTCATAAAAAATTGTTGTTCTCATTGAAATTATAAAAATCTAAATAAATTAGAAATCATTTTAAAATATTTTGAGAAAATACCTGTAAAAAAATATAATTCTGTATGACCCATACATGGTCCATGTATAAGTCATGTAATTTTTTTATGGATTCATGTTCCAGGGTGGATTGCATTATTTATTACATTATGAAAATTAAAGAATTTTTGAATTTTGCGATAAAATTTGTTTTAAAAAATGCTTATACCCAAATTTCTGAATCGTACGCAACTACTTTTACATAATACATATATAAGTTATATATATGTGAGTAAAGCGACGTTATACACGTAAAAATAACAAAACTTCTTGGTCTGAAGTCGTTTTCGTAAAGGTGGAGGGTGTACCGGACGGCTGTAAAGATGCATTATTTAGGACCCCTCCACTTGAGCCGTCCACGCTACAACTTTTATTTGCAATTTTATTCCACCAAAACGCGTTACAGTCAAGCCTGGCGGCGGTATCTATTTACTATGCATTGAATTGAATTCGAGTAGACACTATGAGAACGAAGCATTCCTAGTGCGTCCATTAAGAGTTACGATTTAAAAATTACGAGGTCGCAGCTTACATGTTGCATACATAGACCATTACAAAACAATTTTTTCTTTAATTCAAACAAATAACTGTCAGAAGTCGTATAATAAACAATCAACCTGATAAAAAATGAATTACTTGTAAGACCACATCGAAACATAGACAACAAATGTTTTCAATTTCACTGGGTATTAAACTACTGAGCAGAATTTTACTTTATTTAGCATACTTATGTGTTATAAAATTGTTTGAGACTTTATATAAGCTGTAATAAATATACTTTTTTCTCAAACGACTTTTCAAATTTTTATAAAGACGATAAAAATTCAGTAAATGAAATTTAGAGTGTATTAAAGTTTCCTATTTAAATGTAACATATGAATTCGGAAAGACGTAACAAAAGATAAAATTTGTACAAATAAGGTCAACGTGAACTTTTCCTTGTAGTATTTTAATTTGTCGTAAAATGTCTCAAGAGACATTTCTATTTTACGTAGTTTATAGGATACTTTGATACCATACACTTGGACAACTAAATTCCCACTGAAAACTGAGCAGTTTGGTTTTGCTGAAATCGTAAAACAGTTTAAATTGAGTAAAATAAATTGAAAAGTATAACATAAGCTAACAATTGTTTCAAATTAAACAAATAATAAGAAATATTCTTTTTTCAATAATGTGTAACAGAATTTTGTTCAACGTGTGAACCCATTAAATAAAAAAAATAACATATTTAAGAAATAGTCAAATGATATTTATAAAAAGTTTAGTAAAGTGACAAAAAAAATGACGTTTTAGACAAATTCACTTTTTATGGATACCATTAATCCAATTTAATTTTATATTTGTTCTTCTTGGTACTAAAGTAAATTAAATTTTGCTCTGACAAAATCTTCATTTTTTTTATAAATAAAATTTTATGAGTCCTTCTGGCATTTTATTTTAAAAATGTGGTATTATAATTATTGTAATATTCTTGTGAATATTGATATAGTATAAAAAATGTATTTATAATTTTTTTATTAATAAAAGTATTTTCTTGTAGAAAATAAACGTTAAAAAATATATTTTTATTAGGATGATATTAAATTCATATATAAGTTATTTCTTATTTATAATTTTAAATATGTTATTAGTTTTTTGTGAAATATTTTTACAAAATTAACACATGATTTCAAAAATGATTTTAGATGGGCATCTAAAATATAAGATTCTGAAGTATGTTAAAATCTGTGAAAAATTCACAAATTGCTATAAGCATGGAAGGATATGCACGGTACTCAAAATTCTTCTTGTGATATCGTACCACAGCTTTCGTTTGAAGTCATTACAGATTCAATCGTGTAAGCGACACGTAGAACTTTCGAGGGTACTCATGGTCGAGGGTAAATTACGCGAGGTGGAGCTCGTCCATATTAAACGGCTTTCATCAGCAAAGTTGGAACAATTTATCAGACTTAGGGTAAAGTATGACTAATTAGTGTTACCTCGCCTCATCGTTATACTGCCCCGGCGTTGGTGTTCTATCTCCATCATCCGGCACAGCTTATTTCCATTTGAACAAACGACTGTCTAATTTTCAGTAGACTTGTTATATACTTCTTTTTGTTTCAACTTTAAAAAAGTTTTTTGTTTTGTTTGTTTGTTTGTTTTTTTTGATTTACTGAGACTTGCAGTAAACTAAATAATCAAATATCGTCACTAAATTATTCTTCATTATTCACAATTTAATATATCGTATTAGATTGATTATTGATTAAATTTCATTTTATTTTGAATTATATAAAATTTGGTTGTTTTATAATATAAGCTTTTTCTGATAATAATAAAGTCTTTTATCCTTAATCGTACTGAATAATTATTTTTACCATATATTTATTATTGAACTTAATTATTTTAAATAATCAATGATTATTTTAAACTCTTTAATAGAATAATAAGTACAAAACAATGTTACTTGAATACATTGCAGAATATAAAAAAATGCTCTGAAACATTTTTTAAATTAGGTGATTCATTTCAAGGTGTTTACCCTCAACATTGTAACGATAATAAAAAATAATGCACTCGTAGAAATCATAAGTATAATTTGTTGCTCTTCTTTCTTTCACGAGCGAAACATTAAATTTGCCGAGACATCGTGTAAAATCTGCAAAAATAACGAGTTTGTGAGTAAAAAAGATGAAAGGAAGTAGTAAAAGGGCGTAATCAAGGGTGCAAAGAGCTTTTCCTGGAGTCCATTGCATTTGTGGACACGACAGTCTTTATGGTGTTTATCGTGTTTATGGGGTATAACGCTGCGGGTAATTCCTCTTTTCGCGATGGGAGTCACACCAGCTGACACACTCTTAAAATTAAGAGACTGAAAGCTCTACCAATCCTGAACGACTTCGTGACCTATGTTAAAGTTATATCAAAAGCAGAAAAACGAATTCATGGCAAAAAATTATTTTATAAAAAGTTTACTATGTTTGAAAATGATATTGAAAGATCACCAATATTTTGTTGTATCAATATCACCAATACTTATGTAGGAATAAACTAAATTAATTTTGTAAAAATAATATTCTTACAAAATTACATATTTTGTTGTGTAACTAATAAATTGAAAAATCAGAAATAAATTTAATGATATGATTGGAAATGGAAAAAAATGTGAACCTGTCCAATGGCAATCATAAATCATTCTATTAGGACAGATGGTATAGAGATTAATTTAGTTATAAAAGCGTCATGTTTTATATGTCAAAAATAAAAGTTGTTCAACGACGTGTCAACGTGAGTAAATATCAGCATCACGGGTGCACTGGATTGTTTAACTGATGTCAAAACACCAGTTTATCTTCTCGTTCCATTGAAATTCTAGATATCATTCACAACAATTCAATTTAAAAAATTAAAATTTCGATGGTATTTTTCTGATTGCACTTATTAAAAATGATTTCAACTCTTTTAGAAAATCAAACGTTAGTGACCTAACAAAATGTCATGTTAAAAAAAATTTTGAAAACAAAAAGCCGGTTTCTGAAGTTTGATCCGCGTCTCTTCAACAAAAGTACAAAAAAAAGTTTTGTAAATGGATCTGAGTATGCACACTTTCTACAATCTATTTTACATAAAATTGAATTTATACACACAAACATTCACGAAAATTGAAAACGAAGAGAAAAAATAAAGTAGAAAATAGATTTTAGACAAACAAAACGGCGTACTATTATTTTGATGGAATTGCAAAATAAATTTTCAAGTGCCAAGTGGTGCTTGAATTGAATGATTGTAAAGAGTTAAGGCACCTCATTTGTTCGGTCTATCTTTTTTGTAAAATTTAGATAGTTCTTTTTTATGTTACGAAGAAACTTAAGTATGCTGTTACTGTTACGACACTTGTCGAAGTGCGATATAAGAATTGAACAAACTTTACCGTTTAATGATTCCAAAATGGACTTTTTGGAAGTATATTATGTTTTCCGTTCGCAGTTTACAAACGTTGAATTTACTTTCCAAAGTTGTATGAAAATTTAACGCTTTTGTTACTGTTAATAAAAAGTTAGACAAAAAAATCATATAAACTTTGAGTACTTTTATTTATAATTAATATAATTAAAAATCATATTATAAAACAATTATTCACTCATTTAATTGGATATAAAAGCTTTTTATTTGTAAATTTTATCAATTCATTTAAATAAAAGTTTGATAAAAGGACTGCCTACTGTTGCAGTTTTAATTTCAACATTAGATTATCGTAGTGTTCACATATCAAAGGGTAGGGCACCCCACTGGTATTGTCACAATTACTTCTCGCTAAACATTTATTATACAATAATTCTTAATTAAATGATGAATATTTATGTTTATTGTTTGTACAAGTGAATATGTATCCATATATGAGTCATGTATATGCCTCTTATCAATTAAAAAGTACATATTCGTAATTAACATTTAGTATATGAGCGATTCTACAGATATTTTCCTTTTAGCCGTAACAAATCGAAAAATTTCTGACTAAGAGGACTTCTTTGAAACCTCTTTTTAAAAGGTTTATTAGATTTTTGCATAGTTATAATCTTGATTACAAAATTAAATGAACACTTTTAAAACAAATTATTTTGAAGATTTTGTTATTAAAAACCTTTATTTCATTGATAAATATTTTAAAATATTAATTTAATTTTGCAATCAAAATGAAAATTAACTTGTCTTAAATTTATTTGAAATATTACAGTTTAGTATGATCCTTACATTATGAAAAAAACTTCAAAATTTGTGATTTTGTTGTTAAGATGTATCAATTTTATTTTTCAAAAAATCAATTGCTTATAATTCTTAATAAAAATACAAAAAATGTTACTATTTTGAAACAAATGTTTCAAGAATTTTTATCCTACCGTTAAACGGGGTGAGTCTATCCTTCATGGTGTGATTTTCCCATTTTGTTTTATTCTTTTATTGATATAATTCTTCAATTAACTGTTTTTACTAATGGAGTACTTCATTCGGATTCTAAAAAGATATAATTTTAGAAGTTTCAACTTTTATTGTTTATGTGAAGTTGTTTCAGCTACATGTAGAAACTCGTTTCAAGCGCTTTGCATGAAAATTTAACAAGCTTTCAGGTAATTCCATAATTATATATTGTTTATATTACTTTTCAGATTTGTATTACATTGTGGACATATCTGAAGTTAATTTTGTATATATTTGAGATCAAAACAGTCAACCAGTATGTAAGTTTTATTGATATAAGCATAAGTCAAGAAATCGTGGGGCGAGTCTACCCATTCTTTATAACGTTGAAATAAACCATGATATTAAAGTTTTATTAAATTTTTACGTAAATATAATAATTTTAACTATATTTCACTGTATCTTTTATATTTACATTAGTATTATAGTTAATAAAATTTTGTGATAAATAGGTTATAAAATGAACTAAAAATATTTTTTACACTAAATTGTAATAAAATATAACTATTTATATTGTTGAAAGCCAATGGGTACTTGCCCTAACCAGTCGATTTACCAAAAGTTTTATATAAACATATCAAAAAAAGAACATACCAATGACTTTGGAGAAATCTTTTACGGTTGTAAAGAGGAATAAATGAAGATTGAAAACCACCTAATTAAAACCATTTTTCGATCATGATTTTAAGAAATATACTACTTGAAAGTTTATCAACTAAAAAAATGGGTAGACTGATGGCGACATACCGTTTAACGGCAAACTAATAAGGTTATCTTATTGTTTTGCTGTGAAATGAATTTTTTGCAACACTTTATTAAAATAATAAAATGTTATAGAATATCATGGAATTATCAATTGTACTAATTTTATAAATTAATAAATCAATGTTTAAATTACAATTACAATTTATTAAATATCTTATTCTATAATTTGTAAATTGAAAATGTATAACAACTAAACTTAATAATTGAATTTATTTATTTTCAAACTCTGAAATAATATTAAATAAAAAATAGTAGGCTGCGTGAAATAAATTAAATTAGAGGCAGAAATTTTTTCAGAACTCTTTTGGAACTCATCGGAACACCTTAAAGAATGAAAGTGTTAAATACTATTACCTTACTGTAAAAAAGAATGTCGTAAATTAGAAAATGTATAGTTCAACTATTTATTAATTTGTTATCTGTAGTATGCATCACAATTCGAACATTTGTCCTCTGTATATATTTGGTTTTCAAAACTAAACACTCAATTTCACACGTTAAAACTGAAGATCACCTACCCGTTGAGACGTAAACTGTTAGGTATCTCAAAAGTTCGTTATTACGATGTTCTTCGTAGGACTTTAACTTACATCGTGATTAATATCGCATACCCTAGGCACAATGTATATCTTCTCGTTGTAATATACGCGCGACGAAGATATGGTTCTTTGTACAGGTGCTCCAACAGTAGCATTCCACCAAGAAAGCCCGTTACTTCGAGAAGGAAAATGGAAAATCTATAATTACAGCTCTGAGAATGTACGTGGTTGTCCTCACCGAGTGTTCCACTGTTATCGCGTAAAATTTCTTTTCTACCCTCTTTCTCTCACCCTCTTTCGAATTGCAATGAAAAACTCTCTTTTAGTTCTTCGCGATTCTTCTGTCTTCTTTTTTTTCATACTACAGAGAACTGATAATGCAGAATCTTAATTGAGACAACGTATTCAAAGAAAATCGTATTGGCTGGTAGTGGCAAGCTCTTAAGCGACGAATTTATTTTTCTTTTATCTTCTTTTTTCTAATTAATCTTAGAGGAATTAGAAAACGTGATAAATCAATTTAACCTATCTTTTAACTGTAAAGAAAGATGAAGTAATATAAAAATTAGAGGAAATTTCGCTAATCTTTTAAATTTATACAAGTTTATTATGTAATCAAAAAATTTATGAAGAAATTATAATATTAATTAAGTATAAATTAAAACTGTCTCAAATTGAATAGACAATTTATAATAAGTGCTTAAGTTTTAAAAAAAAATTTTTTTGCTTTCTTAATAAACCTATACAAAGAAACGATATTGTGAAAAAAATAATTTCATATTATGAATGAAAGTTAAGGTAACAATTATTTGTAATAAATATTAATTAATTTATTGTTTAAAAGCAATAATCAAGATTAAAACATCCTTATTTTATTGATGAGTGACAACATTACTGGTATTCTAGCGTTGTTCCTCTATCAGTTAATTCACCTCCTACTGCCGAGTGCCTCGAACAATTAACATCCAATGATTGGGGGCCACCGTTCGGTCGTTAGATTCTGGCTGACCGGGCAATACTCATGCCATTGTCCTATCTCGTTTTTCTTCGCTCTCGTACGTGAGCAATTATGCTAGCGTGTAGAAAAGTGAGAAGAAATAGAAGGGGATAGTACATCAAGAAAGACAATGTTTTTGATCTCAGAAGTACTTTCTCAAATGAACTGGAATAAGACCATACACTTTATGTGATTTGATCAATATAAGAAAACGATCGATTTTGTCGTAACATTTATGTTGGGAATATGTAAACCATTGAAGATCAAATCAAACATTTGTTCGAAATTCTCAAATCAGATACATACACCATATCAGATAATCTGATTTATAGAACAATAACACGTAAAGGGTCATATAACTCACCATCCCCTTTTACTATCCATTACCGTCTCCATAATTGCATCAACAATAGTGATTCTACTCCTCCATTATTGTTTTACGTAGTGCTTAAATCTTCACTCTTTACAACTTAGGTATTTGTGACAAACTAATAATTATTACGTTGCTGAAACTTTTAACTAACAGAAGGGGTTATAATAAATCGAACTCTGTAACGCTGCAAATAAAGATAAATAGCAATAAATATTTTAAGTTGTTGATTTTGTTGAATCAACAGTTTATATGACTCATATTTATTTTATCTATAATTTATATAGTAATATCCTACATAATAATTGTTTTTCTTAGTTACGTTTAGAAAACATTCTTAGTTTTTATTGTTCATATAATGAATAATATTAATATAAGTGTAATATATGGAAAGCTTCAAAACTATAATAAGAGCGAACTGTGTTCTTATTTGCCAATCAATGTTATTACAAATACGACGCTAAAAACTCGTCCCATAAAATATGGTTTTGAATGTTCGGCATATATATTACACGTCTGGTATGGTTATAACATTTACTTATGAAAATACATACAGTTTGTTGGGTAATATTTTCTGTCCAGTCATAAACTGTTCGCAGTCCAAAGTAGGTCGTCTATAGCAAATAAAGCTTTGACGTGTGATGGCAATTCTAAAGTCAAGAGTCGACACAAGAAGTAAAACGTCAAAGTACAGCATCAGCGAAAGGAGTATGGCAGAATTACATGATTGTTCGTTGTGCTATTCTGCCACGAAAAAGTTTACGCAAAATAATTGATAAATGTTCAACCGGTCGTAAGGTCAAACTGGTCATCCGAGGGGTTGCAGAAAAGAAATGATTTACAATCGGTGAGGGAGCAAAAAGTGTTGTCATGCCCGCATGGCAGAATAGTGATGATGCGAATCGTTATGAACGAGAAGACTGAAAAAAAGGCTGCACAAAAATTGTTTCGCTTTTACAAAAATAGTGATTGCAACCCTTGCGATTTGTTTTCCGCCGCGTTTATGCAACAGTGTCAGCTAGAACCATGAAATACCACAACGCTGTTCCATCACGATTTTCAGAACCCATCGCGATGTATGTGAAATGAATATTTATTGAATCGTTTTTGCAATCGATTTTGTTTTTTTTCATTTTACGTCTTTTATTTTCAGAATGAAGCTCCGTTTCAAAGAAATAAAGATATCAATATGTTTCACTTTCATAAAATCGTACAAACAAGCTAATGGGCTGCGAAACACATGTTTTTATTATCATTGCTTTTTACAGATAGCTATTGTCTATTTATTGATTTTATTTTGTCACCTAAGACATGATTGAATCCCTACATTGTTTAATGACTTTCAGTATTCTAGTATAGTGAATTTGTATTGTGCCTACAAATAACATGATAGGAAAAAATTAATTTTAAAATTGTTGTAGTTTGATATTCACTAACAAATGAATGCTAATGTTCATGATTGAATATTAAAATGAAAATTAAAAAGTCGTAAAATAAAACTTAATGTTTGTATGCATGATATTTTCAATGATTAACGAAAAGCTAGTAAATTAGTAACATTAATGTTTAATCAATGAAGACCCTCCATGACACTTTCTGAAATAAAAAAGTCCAAATGTTGTCCTATTTTACATACAATTAGCCAAAATAAAAAATTACATTAAATATATTTATTTATTTATAAAGTTTTTATTCACTGGAATCAGATTTATTTTTTTTTTACTTGAGAAAGAATTGGTTTAAACAATAAAATATTAAATCTATGTATACTAACTTTTTTAGATTTAAGTTTTATTTAAATCGCAAGCAATTATTTGAATAGAATAATATTTATTTTTAAAAATGAATTGTATTATCCAATATTTGGCATTCGTTTGTATTACATCTTATCTCTTGTGGAAAAAAAATTGTATGTTTTACATTTATTACACGTTACTCAGATTAATTATAGTACACATACAATTCATTTATAATTGTATAATTTTATTTGAGAAAAATTAGTTTTAATAATATCTTTCACATTTTTGTCTACATATTTCAAATGTATGTAAGTATGACCTACTCTATTTTGATTCAGCATTTCACATTTCTGCTTATTTAGTTAGTTTTTAACAGAACTTTTGTTGAAGAAACCAGAATACTACGGTTTCTATTAAATGTAGTTCAACACTATTCCAGTGGCATACACAGATGGCTGCACTTTTTCATCCTTATATATTTAAGCTTAAAAACAATTTACTGTAAACTGTTAAATAATTTGTTATGATTTACTACGAAAGTAGTTTACTGTTGTCTCACTCTCTAACAACGCCATATCATTGAAGTTAATTTTAATTTATTTTTAAAATATTTTAAGATTTTTGTTCAACCAGCAATCCGTCTGAAGTGAGCATAGTCTGAAATTAATTATTTAAAAAAATTGAATTTAAACTTTATTATGATACTTTTTTCTAAATAAGTCATCAAAACAATGTGCTCAAATAAATTTAAATTAAATGCAAGTAATCACTAGAAATAATAAAGAATAAGAATAACATTTAAAACTTAAAACAATCATAATAAATTAAAAAAAAATCAACAAAAACTATATTTGAAGTTGATTTAAACAAAAATAACATAATTTACAGTTTTAAGTGGTGAGTTACATTTTACAGTCAATATTAAGAGAAGGGAATAATTTTAACAGTCAGAAACGTGTAGGAACAAAAGCACCTGTGATCTGTTTGTGCCACAAGGAGTCGGTGAAGAGAACCTCGTGAGGAAAGCACTGGTGGCCCTTAGGTTAATGACCATGATGTAACTGTGGCTGTGGCGGAGAGACTTGATACGCTATTTTATTGGTTGGCCGTGCCAGTTAGTCTTCGCTTAGGGGTCGGAGTTCGCCCGTAAACGTCTGCAGACTCGGTTACGCCAGTGAAGAATACGTCGAGCCTTCCGGCCCTCGTAAATCTTAGAACCAGCCACCTCGACCTTCCTATCCACCGACTCTGACACCCAGCAGTACTTCCCCAAAACCCAAAACGAACGAATACTTGGTGTTACTCACCACACGTTACGTCTGTAAATTTGTCTCAAGATGGACGGGATCATTTGTGCTCGTAAAAATCAGATTTACAGAAACAATGTCATTGCATCCCAAATTCTTCGTATATGAATTCTACTCACGATGCTCTAAATAGAATGTCCCATTTTGTGATTGAATCAACCACTTCATCGTTGTAATCATTCATTCACTTTTATAACATTACGCTTTGGTGAACCCTAAAGCAAAAAATAACCCTCGTTGTTCTTGCCGACCCTTTTAACTGAATCCTATGCTTTTTTAGTTCTTCTAACATGTATACTGGTAATTAAAATGAAGTGAAAGGGTCAAAGTGTAACATAGGGAGCAAATGAATGAGATAGAAATATGAAGTATCTATTTATTATGCAGCAGGGGTGAGAAACTTATTTACAAAATATTTTAAGTGTATTAGTTTTGGATGTTGTACAAGTAGATAAAGGTGTTTGAATAAGTTTAACTTGTATCTCGAGATTTTTAATTTATAGATTATATTAAGATACAAAATAACTGAAGATTTAATACAAAATTAAGTTTTTGATTAGGTTTTGTCATTTTTAGAGATAAATTGAATATATTTATTTTTGACTAAAATTTGTTTCTTTCATAATTTTATTAAATTGTATTACATTTTAACTTTTTTACATTAGTTAGTTTAAAACTTCAAATATGTGTACTGCTTTTTTAAAATATTTTTTGTTTTCAGAAAATTTTACAAGCTTTAAAGATATGGACATATATATTTGTTGCATCAAATGTCCGACGGATTATATAAAATATTTTTTTTCTTGTCTATTTTATGTAAACTAAACATTGTTCAGTTTTAAGAATAAATAAATAAACTAATAAAGACAAGCTATTTACAAAGGGAGAGAAACGTAGTTTAAAATACAAGAAATGTATTAATTTAAGTTTAATAAAAACAATTCAAAATTATAGTTTTTTATAACCAAAATTTTAATTTCGACTTGAATCTGAAAGTTGCTAATTTTGTCGGCCCTTCTCTCACCGATATGAAAGGTAATAGAGGTATACAATATTTTTCTAATAACAAATTAACCTGTTTTGCAAATGAATATTTAAACAATAACTTTTATGGTATAATTAAAATGAAAAAAATATTTCGAATAGAAAATTAATTGATAAAATTATGCGTTTTAGAAAGACTTAAGTATCGTAAAAATAAAATCTTTTATACTTACATAAATTTGTTATATGTGTATCAATGTTTACAGAAAACACCTGAGGCAAACCACAACAGAACATTCTTCAATAAGTTGAAAAAAGTTTCTACTCTAAAAGTACAAATCGAAAAATATGTGCATAGTTGGACATTCAGAATGCCTTCACATTAGGCTTGCCCGCATTCTTACATTCTATATTTTTACCTTCTACACTGAGAACTTCACCACTATCACCAACCACTTGACTTGGTTTCGCATTACTTTTATTTCGGCTTAGTATTGCACGTATTCTCTATAGAACAACTTCCAGGACTTGATGTGTACTGTCTTTAAAAGTCGGAGTTAAATTTATTTCTCTTTTTTACATATTCCACCAAGGAATACTTACAACACGATGCTTTTGTAATAATATTCCAATAAGCCATTGTGGAACTTTTTCTGAAACCCATAATATCAATGCACAATTTTTGTACTAACTTCCATTTCAATTTCATACATCACAAAATGTAGTGCATTAGATTAAATTAAAATAACATGAGTATAAGATATTTTTGGCTGGTCTACACGTAAAAAAGTTTTGTTGTTTTAACAGATCTTTTTAGATTCAACAAGTATAACATGGAGATTTATCTCTGAATGATAAACTCTGAATCAAAATTTCGGAAAAAAAATTATTATGAATAAAATAAAAATAATGATAACAAAAGAATATAAATATGATTTAATATTTGTAAATACTTAATAAACCATTCATTTTAACGAGAAAATAAAATTTCGAAATAATAATTGTAAAATGTTTTAAGTGTTGTAATGTATATAAATAAAAAAAAATCTAAAATGCAATCGATTATAAAATATTGTAATAATAATACTTTACATAGTTATGCACCTCCAAAAATTAGTTTTTAATGAATCCTAAATTGTTTGTTTGGAAACAACATTTATTCTGATATATTAGCATTACTCAATACTCGTTGTATGATGTTAAAAGCATTTTACAACGTTTAGGGAACCTTTTCATCTTCCAAAGAAATTTCACTGACATCATACGTTGCATCGTCAAACGAGTATTTTATTGAAGAACTTTGAACTTGTGTATGTCTTAGTCGTGGAAGACGTTTGGAGTGGCAAAACCTGACACAGTGGCATGACTGCGGGATATGGAGCACAGACATTCAAGCAAGAGAGGATGGTAAAGCTGACTGGTAAAATCGAGTGGTGAGGTAGTGCACTGAATATTGTATGTTCCATCACTCCCGTACATCATTTGGTTCAGAAAAAGTAGCGTGCTCCGTCGGCAGCATTGTAATGAGACATTCGCGTGAAATATACCCGATCCGTGTTTGCCTTCAACCATCGTCGACACATAGATGACGAGAGAAGACGATGGAGCAGATAGGCATTTGCTAAAGCTATATTCGATAAGACGCGTTAATACCGACTATGGGGATTTACGAATGCACGAGCGGCTTAATGTGATTTTCTCTAATACGCTAGTTATTCAAATATCTTGCCTTTATTTCCAATCAGAGCTCGTATATTCAAAGTATAAAAATAGTAAGAGCTTTTTATAAATTATAATAATCATTATCTAAAAATTTGACATAATTATTTATATAATTCATAATAATGTGTAAAATAATTTATTGAGTTAAACTTGACTTCAAATTTATAATACGTTTTTTTTTCTTTTGCTTTGAAAAATGTATCGAAACTGTAGATAACATCGACGTCGATCATCCATTTGGAATGCAGTTTCTTGTGAATATTGCAAGTGGCAGTCACCTTTTCCAACTAATGCAAATCGGTTACTGTATATGCTTAACTTTTCATGCACATTTTATATGAATCGCTTTTAACGTCCTGGTGCATGACTTTTTAAGACTTTAAATCTTAAAGCTCCTTAAAGCAGCGACAGCTTCGAAAGTCGATACGCTTCAAAACTTGGTGGTGCATTCAATCTTGGCGTATCAACGAGCCAGCAGCAGCACTAATGGCAACGGCAATGACTATAGTCTAGATGGCAACTATGCAAAAGGATGAGAAGAACGGTGTGCCGTAGCATCAGATATTTGAGAAGTTGGAACGTGTTTTGGTATTCTCTCTCCATAAGTCCTAGGTGATTTACATTTGTTAACGAATGCGTAATGAAGACTTTTGGTCGGAAGTACAGTGAAACGCGGTTTGTCGTACGAAAGTCTAGCCTGGTAGGTGATAACTCCTGATTTACGCTATTCCCAATTCTCTCGCTTTTGCCTGCGCCTCTCGCCGATTCTCATTTTCTCACTAATACAACAGCGAATCACCGTTCCGTCAGAAGAGAGATTCTACTCCAATTAACTTTTAATGGTGCAGATAGGGAAACGTATGTCTGCCAGACGGAATCTCGAGGACCACCGCCGTTTTCTTCCTAAGTTCGGCCCTCGTGTTCCTTGTCTCTTCTTCCATTTGACGCCCATACTCTTGCTCACTTCATCGCGAAGTATTCTTAGAGCTTACGCGCTGAATTTCAACTTTTGTCTCTTCCTTTTCACAACCTCTTGTAGAACCTAGAGAGACAGCGGTAACTTGTTAAGTAATTAAGTGTCGCTCCAAGTTTCCGTTTAATAATAATTTAGTAACGCTTGGAAATGTGCTACACCATCGCGGGACCCGTCTATCATTTTCATATTTTGGTGTTAAAGTATGCAAACATTCTATCAATATGTGCAATATGGATTGTATATTTAAATTTACAATAATTATATCCACGGTACATTTTTTCATTGCTTTAAATGTTTATTTTATTTATTTTAATGTTAACATTTAGAATCATCATCTCTTATGAACAAAATGATTGAAATACATTTAAACAAATGGATCAATGCATTATTTAATAAAACAAACTTAATTATTTCACAAATTTTATATATATATATGCAAGTTAAAATTATTCAATGAAAAATGTATAAAAACGGAGTTTATAAAAATAGTCATAACTTTTTCACGATTGAGAATTTTAATAATAAATTTATCATGTAAAAACAATATTACAAATTTGCCACTGAAATAAAAAGTCAGTACCAGTTATTACTGGTACTTTAATGTTTTAACAGATTTATTAATTTTAGTAAAGTAATTTTTCTAATTTGAAAAACTCTCAACAAATTCTTTCATCTTTTACTTGCATTCCTCAAAATATTTCATTTAAAATAATAAAAATGAATCAAAAATGTTTATTTGTTTATATAAATTTACTTTATAAATACAATTAAAAATGTGGATAAAAAATAAAATGACAAATTGAAAACAATTAAAAAAACTCGTGTAACGATGTAATTTTATTAACAACATAATCAGGTTCAAAGTTTCATTTATCATATTAAACGTAGTAAAATCCTCTATGAAATGAAAAGCAAGTTAGTAATCTTCTAAGACAGTATTGATATAATTACAACGAATATTTTAATAATTGTATACATTTAATTAAACTTGTTGCAATTTTAATGTATTCCATTGAAATACTACAAAATAAAATTTATTGATTGCTTTCAAATGTTTTTGTTAATATATTCTTCTTTGAAAAGATAAAAAAGAATATTAGAATAATCAAAAACAACGAAAGTATTTAATATCTTGTATTCCGATGTTTGTTTTTCTTCTGTTTTTTACGGGTATCTTTGAATAAGAAATTTTTGGAGACTTTGACGGTCTCGTATGAAAGTGCAGCTTCTTCGTATTCAGTGTATATCACCCTTTGCGTACATGCGAATATTATCCATTTTCTCAAGTCTCCCGTCGCCTGATAGCTTAAGAAACGTATATAGGATAAGGCAACGAGCATGAAGGCGAGCTGAATATAAAAATGTGAAAAACGTCACGAAACTTCCCCTCGGCAGATGTCACAATGTTTCTCCACCTTCAGTAATTTAGCTTCTCCTTTCTTTATACAAACTTTTTTATATCATCTAATTTGCCAACAAATGTGTTCACAAAGTTAAAAAAAAGCAACTTCTTCACTCAAAGGAAAAACAATTTTTTTACTTTCATTATTTTTCCCATTCATTTTTATCATATTTTTTGAGTATAGAAAATTTTAAATAAAAAAAAATATATTTATTATAACTATAAAACAAATGTGAAACTTTGAAAAATGTATTGCTCTTTGAAAATATTCATACATCGTCTTCGGAAATACATAAAGCTCACATGGTTCCAAGATAAGACACACGCAATTTCATATAAGTAGAAAAATGATTTACATGAATCCACTTTAAAGTTCAATGTAATTCTCATTTGGAACATTAAAAAAAACCCTAACTGCAAGAACACTACGACATATCGATTATATACCTCATGAATATTGAGATATCGGAATAATATTGTGTAAAATATATTCCGTATTGTTAGTAACATATGTTCAGTGTGATCTCCAACATGGATTACAAGATATATCCGCATATGTCTTATGGATTTTGAAAATAATGGGTGTTCGAATGGATTTATATTATATAATAAAAAGTTGTACAAACCAATATAATTTTTCTTTACGAATTAAACTTTAATTATGTACGAACCAAATATCTTTTAAAATGTGAAAAAGATCACAAAAATTATGGGATAACTGAAAATTTGATTTCAAAACGACATTACACCTCACCTCAAACTTTGCCTAACGCTTGAATCAAGCACATAATGCAGTTTTCGGTTTTCCTTCCGCTTCTTGTTCTCAATTTCGTTTGGCGGCAGATGCGTACGTGCAATGTATATCGAAACTTTCTAGCAAATAACAGGTCATATTTCATTCGTTAGTCTCATCAGCAATATAATAAAAGTTGGTGTTCTTTCATTATTTTTTAAGAACATAGTAAACGAAATGCAATATGTTGTTCTATTCAATGACTGTTGTTTGAAAGTTGCTAATCAAGAAAACATCAATAATATAAGTGTCAACAAACTACTTGGAAAAATTTCAGAATAAAACGAAACAACTGATATGAAAACAAGTTAAAGAAAAATGAAAGTTTGATTACAAATATTCCGTCATTTGTTAAAAAAAATTCAATAATGAAATCCGCAGATGATAGAAGATTTTTGTGACAGTTTTTCTTAGACCCAATCTAACACATCATAAATCAGTTTCGTATTTTTTAATAATCAAATCTTTTACATTGGTTTTTATCAATTTTTTTTACTTGACCGGAGGCCTCCTAATATCTTGATACTGCAATAATTTTCAATAAAATATTAAAGAAATAATATTAATATTAGTTTTTCAATTTATTTGTGCTTTTTCACAATTATAAACAAGTCATTTTAAAACCTAGTTTCAAAAACCGTAAAGTCCGATAAATTTGGAGAAACTTACGAAAAGCGTTCATAATGAAAAATACACAAAAAAGCACACCAATAACTAGATATTTAAATGCGTTGTACCATTCACATTTTTTATTATAGGAAAGATTCTAGTAGCCCCGGTTACTTTAGCATTTTGATTAATAATTTTGAGAAATCCTAATTTATTTTCAGGATTATTTTTTTTTTAATAATTTGACACATCTTCTTACAATGCACATAATTATACAGTGGAGGAAAAAAAACGCAACACTTCAAATTTGTCGAATTTTTGTCAATTTGCACCAGCCATATCTCAGTCCAGTTTCATCAAAAAACCTTTTTATTTAATGTAAATTAAAGCTTGAAGTCTCCTCTTTAAAAGACATTTTTTACTTTTTAATTCAACATTTTAGTTGTGTTTATAAATAACAAAAACTCACATTGTGATTTTTTTTACCTTCTTTCTACAAAGTTCAAACTCATCTATGGGATTTGGATGGTATAAAATCATAACTTTTCTTAAAAGAAAATGAAAATTAGTTTTTTTGTGAACATTTGAAAAAAAATAAAGCTAGATCCGATGAAAATTACGAAAGTTATGGTTATTTTAAGGAAAAGTGACATTTTTTGATAAAATGTGTCATAACTCAGTTAAAATTCAACGTAAATCCTTTTTTTTTAAATTAAGATAAAAATTTGGCCTTTTAAACTCTTTACGTCATGTTTTAATAGTCATTAAGTTTGTTTGTTTGTTTGTTTGTTTTTTTATTTTAACGACGGGAGAAATGCTTTTACGCATACCAGACTTGAACTCTCATGTTCAGATACTGCGATATGTGGGACTCTGTTTAAGAACCATACCCACTAAAACCCTACGTCAACAATTTTTTTCATTTTTGAGTAGTAAAAACATTGTTGAAATCGAATTGGTTAAAAATTGAATATGAAAAGCTAATTGTTGGTAAATGTAAAATTTTCTTTATTTCAAAGTTTTATTTTGTTGCCATAATTCGCTGAGTTTGTTTTTGTGATGAAGGTCAATATTGCATTGAGAACAGTAGATGTTTAATTCCTGACTGTTATTATTAAACATCTACTGTTCTCAATGCAATATTGAGAGTTTCTAGTTGATTCCTGGTTACCCCTTCAGAATATGGTTTCTCAGTATTTGAACTCCTGTCGAAATGAAGCAAGGAGTTATGTCTTTTGCCGCACGTCCTGCAGGAAAAAGAGCTGTTGCACTGTGCAACAAAGTATCCACCCCCAAGGCAATTAGAACAGAGTTTCAACTTTTGTATTCTATCTGCTCTTTGTTTCGGTGACAATTCTTTAAAAGCCGTACATATGTAGATCTTGTGATCCTTATTGCAATGAGGACACATACGGAATCTTCTCTGTGTCTCAGGTTCAAAGCCAAGATGATTGGACGAAAGTTTTTTCTGAGGTTTGCTAATCGGTAATGCCATAGCTTCCAACGTACTTATCCTTTTGTCTAAGAATGTAGTAAGTTTTTTGATGTCCGGGTAATCCGTGTCTCCACTGAGACTGGCTTCCCAATCCTTTCTCATTTTCACCTCAAATTTCTGACTCAAGAAATGAATCATCATAGGATCCCAGTTGTCAACCAGGACTTCGATTCTTCTAAGTGATTCCAACACAATTTTAATTGTATTTCGAAGTGCTTTCAAATTTTTCAGATCATCCATCTGACAAGTAGGCAGCGAGGATAACTCATTCAACAAGGTGCTAATGATAAGCCGTTTGTTTTGGTAGCGGGTTTTCAGTATTTGTAAGGCTACCACGTAATTGGCCTGGGTCAATTGAAGAGACTGAATTGTACTCTTAGCGTCTCCCATCAAGCATGCAGAAAGATATTGCAGCTTCTGTACGTCAGAGAGAGAGAAAGAGGTTTTCGTGCACCAAACTGTTAAACATGTCCCAGAATGAAGGCCATGCTTGAATGTCACCGGAGAATGTTGGAAGCCTGAATTCGGGTAACTTAGGACTGATCACGGTGATTGAACCATCAACAACAGACCGATCATGGGATTGCGTATGACGTGAAGGGGAAAGACTCGTGTTCAGCTCGTCTATTTTCTCAGTCCACTCCATTTCGCAATTGTCGTATTTCGTCTCATAGGTTTCTAACAAAGTCTCTTTGAAATAAGAGAACTCGGTTCTTCTGGCTTCAGGAATTGTAACTAAAAGTTGTGCATGCACCTCTACGACTTGATCCCAGTATTCTTTGAGTGTATTCACTCTGCCTTCCAAATATGTTGGAGTAAGATTCTTGACGCCCTTTTTGCCAACATTGGCAATAAGTCTGTCTATCTTGTGGAATATCAATTTAATTTTTTCGATCAATGTTTCCTGAGTCTGAGCCTCCATTTTGTGTAAATATTTTCAATTATAACTCACTCAAACTGACACTGGATCCGGCTCGAAGGACCAATGTTTGTTTATCTTAGAGTGTACTTTTCGTATTTCCTCTGGTTTCTTATGTTGTAAATCCAGTTCGCATATTGAATTTAAGTTATAACTGAATCTGAAAGGATAGTTAACCCAGGAATAACGAAGAACTGTGAGAACTCGTTCAGACACAGAAGTTGACGCGCATGCAACCCAAATGTTGATCAATATTCATAAGAATCACCTGAGAAAATATATAGGCTCATATGAACAAATTAACATTAACACCATTGAAGGAATCAACTTTAGCACCAATTCGGAATCAATTGAGACTAACACCTTTTTCTAGATAAAACTTGATTGACAAATAAGAATTAATGTTAGCTTCTCATGTAATACTCGTTGCTAATTGTATTGGTTACAATTAAGATCTGATCCACTTGATTTTGTATGTAGACTTCCTCTACAAGATTGAATTGAGAATAGATCAATAATTAATAGAATTCACCTAATTCTAATTTATTAATACTATTAACTTAATACAAGTTTATGATCTGCTTGGAACTCAAGACGTCGTTAAAATCAGCACCAATTACTGAATGTGAAAAATGACTAATAATTGGATTAGAGGATTGTTATAGAATAATAATAACCAATAGAATACAATTCTACTTTATTAAAGCTATAACTAGTTTCAAGTTGAATGTTTGAGTGAATCTCAAGAACTTTATGACTTTAACAAAAATAAAATAATTTGTTGTTTTTAAACTCATTTGAACTTGAGTTTGATTGGCTGATTGTTTTGAAAAGTATACACAGTCGAAAATTAAATATACAAAAGAAAAGAAAATAATTAATTAAAATTAATATGTTGTTGACCTTAAAATACATTTATTAAGATAAACTAAAACGAAATTAAAGATATTCGCGGACACATGTTACCAAATATTCTCGAATCCGCGACAGTTTTACTCAGGAAAATTTGACTCTAAAAAATCGTGTTTCGGCTATTGTGTTCGGTAGTTCCGGCCATATGAATTAATTTTGTTTAAGGCCTAATAAAGTCTAGTCTTATTAACATTAGAGGCTTACAGTGAAAAAAACTATTTTTATCTTACTTTTATATTTTTACATTATTAATATCAGAATAAAAAGTAAACATGTTTTATATTCTTTCAAATTCGGCCATATTTACATTTACAAACGCAAAATGGAAAATTAAAAATTAAAAACATATAAAATTATTTCTAACAATAATACAGTAGAACCTCGGTTATCCGAACCCCGTTTATTCGATACTCCGGATTATCCGATGCAATTGACCGATTTGAAAAGTCCGCGTAATCCGAGCTACCTCGGTTAAATCGGACAAATCCATATCGTGTTTGATCAGTTGTTATTGAGTCAGTTTAGATACAATTTTTGTTAAGAAAGTACGAAAACGTCGCAGAAAAAAAAGTTGTTTTTTCAATTGAACAAAAATTAATAGCTCTCCTAATATTAGACAAACGTGAGCTGATAATAAAAGTAGCAACTGATTATGGAGTCAGAGAAACAAATGTGCACGATTGGCAACGAAATCGACAAAAGCTAGAACGATTTGTTGTCAAAAATAATAACTGTGCAACAAATCGCAAAACTGCTAAAGTAGGTAATTATGAAAAGATTGACAAAGCTTTATTTATATGGCTTTCTGAAGCAAATTAGACGAAACTTCCAGTTTCAGGTAATCAAAATTTTGTATACATATATATGGGCAATTCTCTAGAATCTTTAACTTTGAATATGCTAAATTTTTAAAAAAAAGTTTTAGCACATCTTAGTTTTATCAAAATTATCATTTATTATTACTTTGACATGAATAATATAAAGTCGAACAATGATAAATTACATGCGCGTAACTTTAAATTAATATTTAATTGTAAAAACATAGGTAAATATTATGTCTTTGATAGATTTTCTGTTCTAATGTCTAAGACGTAATATTTTGAAACAGTCTTTCAATTATTTTAGTAGTTTTTAATATATAATTAAATGTTATTGTACGCACATATATTTTATTACATTAAGATACTTTGCAGTTCATCCAGAAGTATTAAAGTATTTTTAAATATAAATATTTTCAATTACACAATGTATTACGTCTTTGACATCAAAACTCAGGGACAAATTTTGATAATTTTTTGTAGTTTACATATTAAATGCGCATCATTTGAATTGTGTTTATTGCATTTGATAAAGTTAAAAGCAAGGTTTATTAATTTTCTAATTGCAGTTTAATTCTGTGCTTATAAATTAAAAAAGAAAATGTGTCTGCATAACCTAAAGGGACATGTCAAAGACGTAATAATTTGGACTTGGGATTTTGAAATATTTTTAAAATAAAATTCTTATAAACGTATAAATACTTACAAAGTATAAAACTATAATAGCTTGAGGTGTGCAAACCATACAAACTAAAATCTTCAATTTAACAATCCACAAAATTGAAGTGAAATGCAAGAGACAGGTAGGTTAAAAGTTCTAGAGATTTGCCCATATAAGTAACACTAATTTTATACGAAATGTTCATTTTTTATGTTTGTCCGTTTAATCCGAGTTTTCGATTATCCGAGGTGGGCTTCCCTCCGACCACCTCAGATAACCGAGATTCTACTGTATCTGTGTCAGTAAATCATATAAAACAGTAAAAATAAATTCGAAGGACGAAAATTAACATTATTAGGTAATGTATATTGTCTATTTGATTTTAGATTTTAAGTTTTGAAAAAGCAATAAAAAATTGCAAAACGTAACAAATAAATTCATTTATAAATATATCATCAATTTTTAAATTTATAAAACGAAATTTATAAATTAATAAATAACAACAAATAACCTTAATTCCAATTAAATTACAATATAATATCCGTTAATTTAATTTACAATTAAATCAATGGTCAAGGCTACTCGAACAATTACTTTTTAGAAAATCACATATAATTTGAAAACTTGATACATATACTTTGATATGTACTAGGTGCTATTTACCTTAGTAAATATGATACAAGTTTCTTATTGCTGGAAATCGAACTCATGATGATGGGGTTTTATGTATATCAAATACAATATTAATCTCTTTTTCTTTCGAGTTACACTTTAATTTTTTCACTCAACCAGTTAGAATTTTTTTTTATAAATACACCTTAATATTACTACACTGCTTTCTAGTGCTATGATATACTTAATTTGTCTAACTTTAAAGCATCATAATTTTGACACGGTTTTTGCTTAAGTTCTGTGCTTTTGGCATGAAATTGTATTGGAAAAAATAATTTTTAGATCATAAGGCGTGGGCATGATGGAGACCTTGCCTTGTTAGCAATCTTTTAAACTCGGCAAATCAAATAATAATTTAAAACAGGATGAAAAAATACATTCGCTTTTACACATAAATATGCATGGGAAGGACATAGAAATTACTAGACAATCTTAAGAATTTGTTGAAGAAAAGAGGGAAGAGAGAGAAAAGGAAGTACAGGCCGTGACTCGAATTTTTAGAGAAAATCACTTCCCCGTTTGCGATTTACCAAAGAAACAAAAAACCCTTGCAAAATTGGCCGGCAGCGAGATTTGAACATACTATTTTCTGAATACAAACCCAGTCACTTAGCGCGCTATACCTGATCAAGTAATGATATATTTATATAAGACTGTAGATTTACGTACATAAATAGTTTTACGACTATGTAAAATACATTATTTAATCCGTGAGTTTTCGAAAAAAAAATAATAATAAAATAGAAAAATCCAATTTAAAATAATTAAAATTAAAGTAAAAACCCCAATTTGTTCCATATAGTACCTATTACACTGTTAAAAATTTGGCAGTAAATTTAATGTAAATGCACTGGAAGCAAATTTCAAGTAAGTACATTAAAATGAATTACTGTACATTCATTAAATTTATTATATTCTTCAAATGTAAATAAAATTTTTAACACACTGTACATTAAACTTATTTACAGTTTTACATTAAAAGTACATTAAATTTCATAACATTTTTAATAGTGTACACGGAAAAATCAAACGTTTTATTTGAAGAAGTTTAGACATCTTTTTCTGGCAAAAGATGTCGAAAGCGTCTTTTAATAAGATACTTCTGCCATCTTTTACCATGAAAAGATATTTAAATGTCTCCAAATGTTCGTTTTTCCAGTTATATTTTAACTTATATTCATTTAAATACAATTAATTTCTCAATGTCTTGTATAAATACACTTACAACTAATACATTTTTAAATGTAAAGCTTTATAAATTTTTAACAGAAAATCGTCTATCGTCGACTTGCACCACTGAGTCATATTTGCTACCCGACTCAGTTATTTACTCAGCTGTAGACTACTGAGTCTGGTGACAACAACGAATAAGTCTGATACAAATACGAATGATTCGTATTTGTGCTACTTTCAGTGGTTTAGAGCATACTCAGTCTTTTGTAGTTGGCATAAAACTCTGCTGCTATAAACGATTTACTTAAGTTATTTTTTGGAAGCTCATAGGCTTTTAATTTATTTTGATATATGTAATATAATTGGAAATTGATTATATTGGTTTTTAAATGTTCCATACAACTTTTGATATAAATCATAATTTATATTTCGTTTTGCATTAATAAAATACAAAGAGTAGACATGTATTAAAAGAAGTGCTGTTTGAATAATCCAATAAAAAATAGTTTTATTTTATTTGGTAATAATTCAAGTAAATATTTATAAACTATTTATATACAATAGTAACACCGGTTTGATTTATCTGTAATCATTTTAATAAAATATTTACATGAAATTTGACACAAAAAGTAAACCTTATCCTAAGATTGATAAAATATGACACAATACAATTCACACTCGGAGTTTTTTCATTTTTATGGAGTATAATTATTTCTTAAATTATTTTGTGTCCAAAACTTTGTCATTTGGTAAAAGCAGCTTTTTTTAAATCTCTCCATTCTTTTCTCTATCCGTTAACGCATGTGCCATGGCTTAATTTTCGGTAGTGAGTAAAGATTTGAAATACATTGTCCTTTGATACAAATCTGTAAAAAAATATTATATTATAATATTTGATCTATACAGTTTAGTAATTTATTGTTTTACCTTATTTATTCCACATTTTGAACCTTCTGCAGCCGAAGATTTAGCAAAACAATGTCCGCCTGAATTTGGTACAATACATTCAAGAGCAGTACACACTCGTTCATCATACTAGAAGAAATCAATTTTTTATACATTTAGAATAAAGAATACAAATTCATTTAATTTTATTATATTAGATTAAGGGGATACATAAGCAAAAAATGACACAATTTCACGAAAAATTGCCAAAAATTTTATTGCATTTTTCGGTACCTTAAAGAATCCTCTTTCATACTGCAAAACCCGTTTTTTGATTATCCGAAACAACAAAAATTTGCATTTGTTCAAGATTCTGTCAGAGAGCGATAATGGCAACTCGAGCAATAAATTAGTTTATCAATAACAAAACTTATAGAACCTTATAAAAAGAATAGACAAAAGAAAAGGCAAAAGCAAAAGGTGCAATGTATCGTCCTGGAATAGCTGAGTGATAATTATATGTAAAAATTGGACTACATTGAGTAAAAAAACAGATCAAATTAAACCTCAGCTTTAATTTCGATTATCTTGAAAACTTATTTTTCATGTTTTCTCACCTTAAAAATGTTCCCGGGAACCAAATTATTATCCGATTTACCATTTTTTAAACTCTACGTAATTCAGTGGAGAATAAATTGTATAGCCAAAATTTTGATATATTAATTATTTGATAAATTATAAACAAATGAAGTTCGTCATAAAAAATCGTCAAAAATAGCCAATTTTTTTACTTGTTTGTAGAAAATGAGTAATATCTTTGTCATTTTAATTGATATCAAAATTCTTTCAGCGGATTTGGTTTGCTGAAATCATTTTCAGAAAACGGTAGGCAATTTGTTTACACTGAGTTTAAAGATTTCTTCGAAAACAACGGCATTGTTCATCGTGCATCAGCACTTTACCATCCAGCAACCAATGCTCAAACAGAAAATATGTTAGAAACATTCAAAAACTGTTTCAAAAAGACACTATGAGATCCAAGTACACTGGAATTAAAACCAACACACTGGTACAAAGATTCTTGACATATTATCAAAATACCCATACTACAAGTAAAGAAACTCCCTCAAAAAGAATTTTAAAAAAATTACGAATTAGACTCAGTTTTTTGAGCAAAACTAGAGCTGAAGAAGCAACTAAAAAATAGAAGCATTTTAATGGAAATCGTGGTTAATTTAGAAGTAAGAGTAAAAGTGTATATGAAAAACTACAAGAATCCATTAAAGCTCATAAAAAAGAGGAAGAATTGAAGCTGTTTTGAATGGCCGAACATACCTATGAATACATGCAGGAATTGGTTCGCTATCATTTAAACGGCACTCAAATCAGCTAATTAAAATAGGTAACTTTTATTCATTTGATATAGAGAAGAAAGAAGATTTGACCACAAGACTTAAGTCAGATGTTACTGAAGATCAGTAAATTATTAGTTCACATTCTAAAGAAACTATCAAAATTCAAATAATAAATTAAATTAATTGAAATTAATTAAAAAAAAATGCAATAATTATGTAAATATTAATTTTTAATGTTATAAAAGAATGTCATTTTGATAAAATCAATATATGATTTTTAGTTGTTGTCATGACAAATTGTGAACAAACTTGAAATAATATACTTATTTTATAGTAAAAAATTATTGATGATTTAATAGAAGTTAAAGACGTCATACTTACATAGCACGGTGTTGAATTGAACGCTATTTTACATTGTTCTTCTAAAGAATACAATTGGCCGGGAAGTATTCGTGGATATTGTTTGAAAGAGCATGGTTTATTGAATAAACATTGGGATCTGGGAGATCTATAATATATTTTTAAATATTTTTAAGTTTGCTTAACAACAAAAAACGGAAATTACTTGAAAATTATATTTGGAGGAAAAACTTGCATTTCATAAAAAAGTTTTAATTATTTTTAACAATAACAAAAAATGTTAGATTGCATTAGTTTTTAAGATATATTCTAAAATCTATATTGGAAAATCAAAAATTAATGTTTCATCTTATTTCTTACAGTTTTACTTTATAAAAAATATACTATACCTTAAATATTGTGAAATAGATTGAAGAGAACATTGGGACCAAACAAAATTATTGCTGGTCATTAAATATTGGTTGGTCATTATATATCCTCCGTAACAAGAAGACTGAAATGGATCATGTTCGGCACCTAATCTGTTGAAAAAAATTATACTTTAAAACTCTTGAAGTAAGCTAAATATGTATATAAAAATATTATTTTGTTTCTGAATTAATAGTACATTATGAAATTATATCTTTTAAGTGTTTTAAGTGGGAATCTACTCTTAAAATCAAGTACCAGTACGGATAGTCACTTTTGGATGAAAATTTACAGGGTAATACATTTTAACAAGACGTTTCAATAAACTTTATGTAAAAATTGGAGCTGTGGAGTTGAGTTAAATCCTTTTTAAATACTCGAATATTCGATTTAAAACTTTTTGAGGAATTCGAATATATTCAAAGATTAAAAGTAACTATTCGAAGAATTATTTATTTTCAAATATAAGACATTCATAAATAAATTTGATTTAATTAATTTATTATAAAATTTATTTTAATTAATGATCATATTATTAATAAATCAATATATATATTGAAATTGACAGTTTCTGCCAATTATTATTGATAAAAAATGATGAGCATTAATTAAAATAAATTTTAAAATAAATTAATTAAATCAAATTTATTTGTAGGTAATTATTGCTAAAAAATGAATTTAATGTAATTAAGCTTATGAGCATCAGAAATGACTAATTTAAATTGTGACTTTTTTTACTAAAGTAGCCGTAACTTTTGCAAATGTCAATAACCATGCAAGATATTTTAGGGGGTGAAAGTACTATATATTACAAGCATTTTGAGCACAAGTAGAGCGAAAACAAAATTGGAGTATTTGAGAAATCGATTTTTGAATATTTTTGTCATTTTTCGTCATTTTGAGCTGAAAAATAAATTTCTTATCAAATTAGATATGTAAAAACAAGTTTTTTAGAATATTTGGAAAGTAATTTTGACCAAAAAATACCTACTGGTCGTTAAATTACAAATTAGATACGAAATTTTCAAAAAAAGCTCGAAAAATTACCTAAAAATGGAAAAAACGTATTTTTGATGTTATTCAACAAATAAATTAGCAAAAAACCTTTGTGACCTCATTTTCGTTTATGTTTTTTACTAATCTAATGAAAAAAAACATTTAAATCTAAATATAAAAACCGTGTCCGAAAGTTGTCCGATTTGACAAAGAATGTCTCATATGCAAGCTTGAGGATTAACCTAAAGATGGAGCAAAGCTACCTCAATTGACGGTAATTTATAAAATTTAAATTTTTTCTAATTAAAGAAATTAAAAATTTATAGGAACTTACAAATGGCCTATTTCATGAGCAGTGGGTATAATACCAGAAAATCCACCATTATCTTCGATCACAGCTACACTTTCTACAAAACTTTTCTCACCATTTTCAATGGATACGCATGCTCCAGATGTGTATGCATAACCTAAAAAAATTTAAAAAGAAATAAACATCATCGAAGTAAAATAAATAATTCTCAATGTACTTACCTAAAGCAGATGGAGCACAATAAGTTTTGTCAAATTTACTATAAGAGCACAGCTTCAAACTAAAATAAAAAAGAAGCAAATTGAACAATCATAGAAAAAATATTGTATACATTAAATCTTTAATAAATACCTTGTCATTGTTACAGCTATATCGTAATCTTTTTCAAGAATAAACATTTTCTGTTTGTTAAAATAGGAAGATTTCATATTAAGAATGCTCTCGATATCAACTAACTTTTGTTTAATATCAACTATACTTTTTTTTATGTAATAAATTGCCTCTGGGTCCTAGAAAAAGTAATTTATTACTGAAAATATTTTATCATTTGATATAATTCGAAACCAAAATAAATTCTGCGAGAATAAAAAATTCTAATATGACCTTTTAGAACAAAAAAACAAACACTAAGAACCTCTCACTAAATTTTGAATTTGACTAGCTTTTATTACACTGAAAATACTTTCTAAATTTAAAGTTTTAAGAAATTCCCCCGGGTGGCCTTTTTCTCACATTTAGTGAGAGATTCTTTTTTCGAGGATTTTGTTGTTGTTAAATATATTAATTTTCATTACAAGTGTATGGAAAACAGCTATTTTCGTCACATTTTTCTGTGGAATAATAAGTCACTGTTAAAAGGATACTCTATGACTTTTTACCGATATTACAAAATTATTGATAAAAATTATTATAACGTAGTTAATAATTTCAAAGAGTTCAAACTAATTTTCTCACTTTCTAACTCATGTCCATTTGAATCTTACTTATTTAATAATAATCAGAACCCTGCAAACTGACATTTTAACTAGGCCCAGTTCAGCTCAGCTCAGTCTATGTTTTGAGCTGAGCTGAGCTGAGTTAATGGCATTGTGCTAAATTTATTATTTTACAGTTGATAAAAAAATTTTAAATCTTTTAACTCGTGCAGTACTTTATATCGAAATTCTTTCACCAGCTTTTTAACAATTTATAAACGATATTTTATTTATTATTCAAAATATAATTAATTAAGTGAATTATGAATATTTTTTGTTTCTGATAAGGGTAGGAGCCTGGGCATTTGGTTTTTTCTTTTTTTTTGATCAAAATTGTTTTTTACCTCGAAATGTTAATAAACAATTTAAAAAAAACTGCGGTTTGAATGTTTATTTAGAAGTATTTAAAAAAATTGATAAAGTTGACCCATTTTTACGAGCAAAGTAGAGGAACCTCCCCTTAAAGGCTTAATCTTTTATTTTAATAAATATTCTATCTTCTTTAATGAAATGCATTTCATGAAACTCGTAACATCTGGGCTGGGGTCATTCATGTATAACGCGTTTCATAAAACTGAGCTGAGTTGGGTTGAGTTAAATTGTCAGTTTGCAAGACTCTGATAAGAATTAATTAAAGAATTTCTATTGAGTAAATCAAAACACGTTTTGATTGAACTACTAAAAAAGCTGAAATAGCAAAAAAAAACTATTACTTTTATAAGGCAGACTACAAATCTTGCAATGAAAACCGTAAACTTTACAGTAACGAATAATGGCGTAGCCAAGGGTTATCAACATGCGACTCTCTAAGTTTGTGCTAAAGTATAAGTAGAGTACCAGTGTGTCCCAGGATTGGAAACTTTAGATCTCACGACACAGATCGAAAATAGTTATATATATTGTTTATATTTACCTGTATTTTATTTATTTTTTAAATTTAAATAAAATATTTAGACTTATTTATTATAAATAAAAAATTATAAAAATCAATTTATATAACTATTTTTGATTTCAGAGACGTGAGATCTAATGGTCCCGATACTTTGACAGGCTGAAACTCCTTGAAAATCTTTTATCTCTTTGGAACAAAGAGGTACTCTTCAGTTAACACTGAGAGATGTGTAAGTTGATAACTCTTCGACAATCACATGTACTATTTCCACATTATTCATTATTTTCAGTGATATTTCTTTTAAAAAACAAAAGGTCAATTGAGACACCGAGTATGATTTAAAACAAAATATTTCAGAAACCTTATGGCAGCAAACATAGAGCTTACTTTTAAATAAAAAAAAATAAAGTAAAAACTTTTTGTGTTATTAATTACTAGTGTTATTATCAAAATTAACATGATCAACATTACTTACAATACTTATTATAATTCCTGCGATATTAAGACGAATTTTCGGGTTTTGGAATTGTCTAAATGTTAAATCCACTGCGTGCCAATATGTTAAGATGTAATTGACAACATCTTCGTACTTTGGTCCAATTTTTCTAAAACAACGTGCCAAAAGTTCAAAATATTATTATAAAAATGAACCGGGTGTGTAGCCATAGAAATTTCACAAATTTATATAATATTTTATCTAAATATTATCACTTTGAAAATTGTGGAATATTTATTAGTATATACTTTATTCTTTAAAATGTGTCGAACCAGAAAAAAATGTGTTTGTATCCATCAGATTAAAAATTCTGTTAGAAGTTTTAATTGGTATTCAGAACTCTGAATGATAGTATGGTAACCAAATTAAATGTAGTAAGAAAATTTGGTTAATATAAGAATGTAATGGTTGATAGACATTTCGCATCCTTATTCACTCTCCAAATGGATGGATTGTTTTAATCGGATTCCACTCACGATTGGTGAATATTCTATTCAAATACGTTATAAGTGGAAGTCTGCGTGACGCAAGTGGAATCTATTCTTGACGTTGAACATAAGAATATGTTTAAATAAAAGTAGTATAAAATCGGTCTGGGTCATGTGAAATCCGACAGAGGCAAGTGGAATCCGATTTAGGTCCGTGGAAATTTATACAACTAATGTTACTTAAGCTTCATTTTGTTCATTTTCATACTGAAATTTTTTTTTACTTACAAATATTCATAATAATCCACAATTACTAAAATCTCAGGATAAGCAATATTCCGGGTAAATGTAGGAAATTTTCCTCCTATTTCGCTGACATTGTGATCGCGGGAACGGCTCCTGGGATTAATGTGTGGTATCTCTTTACTGTTTCCTATTTCTCTTTTTTTACGAATCTCTTTTTTATAGTTTTGAAATATTTGATATCCTTCTCCTTGTTCTGTAAGAAATTCACATTTTTATTAAGAATAATATAATCAAAACTATTCTATTTTATTAATGAATGTATATTAAAACTTACTCGGATTTACTAATTTGTGTTTAATATTGTCAACTTTATAGACTACATGATGAGATGTTTGTTTATCATCTTTTATTCCAGTGATATTTGATAAAATTTGAGACATTTTATGTTTTTTATCATTAATTATACTGTTTGGTAAAGGAGAAATCCGCAAATTATTACCAAGAATTCCATTCTGAAATAGCAATTTTTATCTATGTGAAATATAAAGTTATCAGCAACTCAACTTTTCTTCTAATATTAAATTATTTATAATTATCATAAAATATTTTATCTATGTAAGAATTGTTATTCTTTAAATAGCATTTGCTTCGATTTGACAAAGTCACGCGAAAAGGCTGACTTTTTCCACATTTGCGAGCACTTTTCTTGCACGTGTTTAATAAATGTGTTTATGGGACATTCATATGGTATTTGTGGATCCATTTATATGCTATGTATGCTGAATAAATA
>JABFPM010000271.1:0-32617 GCA_022817325.1 Idris sp. 1 HC-2018 | reverse complement strand
GCTTATTTTTTTTAAATTAAAGCTGAGACTCCAAGCTTTAAGATCATGTATCTCAAATTGGCTTAAACAATTTTCTCGTGGACTGGCGGGACTTCTACTGCAGTCTATTTTTTTCAATAAATAGGTGAACTTTAGGGGTGTCTTAATAGGGGTGGCGGGATGGGTAACTTTAATATCGGCTCAGAATCTTCAAGCAGGATGCTTAGTTAGCTACCATACAAATTTTTAGATCATTTCATCAATTAGTCTCTAAGTTATAGCGGTTTGAATATATAACATTTTTTTTATAAAGTGTCCAAAAAGTTTTTGCGGGTACTGTATAATAAAAAATTTCATTTTGATTTAGATAATAGAATGAAAAAATGTATAAAATAGCTATATTTTGATTAAAAAAAAAAATTATATATAAAAAAGTTTTTTTTTTATAATATATTTTAAAATTAGCAATTTTTAATTCAAACAATTTTATATTGCACTTAATAAAATAAAACTTTTCTAAATCATAAAGTCCATCTCTTAAAAGCAAGTGAAAATACATTTTTGTTTTTACGTTTTTTAACTTATACAGTTTGATCCTGAATTCCTCTGAATTTGGACGTTGCACTTGACTTTTTTACAAATTCATCTTTATTTAATTTATTTTAGTCTTAATAACTGATCGAGTTATAAAACACAACTAAAAACATTAAACGAATTTGTATAAAAATTGATTACAAAACCAAAGAGTATAAAGTTAGCACAAAAAAAATCTCATTGATAAGCATGTCCTTTTCCATGAAAATGGTCTTTTTATAGCAGTCATTTTAAAATACGTGTAATAATAATTTTTATAACACAACTTTGATTTCAACAACAAAATTTCATTAATATCTATTTTAAATTGTTGACAAAAAATAAAACGTAAACTTAAATAATTCTCTAAATTAATCTAATTATTTATAACAGCAAATCAAGTGAATTCGCTAAATCAATAATAGATATTTTATAAATATCTAAATATAAATTGGCATTTATAATGAACATATGAATAATAAATTGTAATTTGTTTTGGGTGCCCGAATATTCAAACAGACTTTAAATTGGAAGCTAAGAAAGTTAATGGCCAGAGTGAACACAGAGCGAAGGGGGTCAGCCTCGGAGTTTGCTGCTGTTAACTGCCTCTCGGAGGGACCTAGAATTTGTACTGGGTCCCTCCAGGCATGTCTCATTCGGCTGGGGTGCCCGCAGTCCAGCGGTCGAACTCGATGCCGGAATCGGGACTGAGACCCAGGTCAATTGGACTGAGAAAGGTTGAAGCCGAACAGCTGCAAGGCGCCCCGGTTCGGCAAGTGCCGATGCACTTTGGCTCGTTCACCTTTTCGCGGTCCTTGAGCTCGCGCTCAAATCTGTAGAGCTGCTCCATGAAGTGGAAGTTGGGCGCAACGTTTGACTTGCGACTTCGCACCAGGTTGAACGCGTCATTCAGACTCAGGCTGCATTTGTGCATGAGGTAGGCCATGGTTATGGTCACCGATCGGGACACCCCCGCCAAACAGTGTACCAACACACCCTTGTCCGAGCTTCGTGCTTCTTCTGTAAAAGAAAATTAAAATTTTTATTATTTTTACAAGATTGTCAGTTTTATTTTTTCAAACAAGAGCTGGGAATTTGAGGTTTTCACATAGAAAGAGTATAAAAGTAATAAAAAGTCGATACTTTGAGGAGAACAAAATTAGAATCTTTATTGTTATTACGATACAGTTAATACGGTACATTTTAATATTGCATCCATTAATTTACAATAAATTGATAAAGTGATATCCAATACGCAGTACATATTATTCTTCAAACTCGTTGAAAATTTCATTTCATCAAGTTTTTAAGCAAGTGCTCTCATTTCCATTAAGTCCTGTAAAATGAAACATGACAGTTAAAAGAATATTTTTTTTATTTTAGAATTTAATAAAATTGTTATCAGTGAGGAAATATAATGCAACTATTTTAGTTCTTCAGTTTTTAGTTAATTTTAATTTAATATGAGACTTAATAGGATTAATGTTTTTTAATTGAATAACATAAGATAAAGACAAATTAAACAGACTTTTTTATACTTACTTGGAAAAGTTTGTTGAAAGTAGTATAATTCACAGGAACCACAGAACACTTTTAAGTTTGAATTGACGATTTTCAGTCGACGATATTTCAAATTATTTTATTTTAAATTTAAAATTCAAAATTAATGTGAATATTATTGTATTAGAGTTTCAAAAAATGAAATTTATGCCCAGTTTTTTTGAAACTGTAATTTTAATAAATGAACGAATTTCCTTGATAAATGTTAAAAAGACAACAAATTTTTGAAAAAGTAAAATTGTTGAATTATTTTTGTATAAAATTTTAATTGTAAATATATTTAAATAATAATTTATTCTAATAAAACATTAAAGTTTTTTCTTTAGTCTGTTTTTAAAAAAAACTGTTAATATCGATCTATTTTGAAACTTTATGAAGAATAAAGATTATGTTAATTATACACAAAGTTTTATATTTTGTACTTATAACTAAATAATTTATATTGACGAAAAGAAATAATTACACAAAAAATCAATAAATTGAAAAAACTAAATTTAAAATGTTTTTTCTAAAAAAAGATGAGATGATTTTAGTTAAAAAAATACTCTTGACCTTGATGACAAAATTTTTTTATATTTTCCTCGAAAAATCTTTAACCTTTTAGTTTTTTCCAAAAGTTGACAAAGCTATTTCTGAATAATTCTTTTATTAACAAAATAATCTTCATAAAATCTTAAATACATTAACTTAAACATAAAATATAACAAGAAAGCTTATTCCAGGAACGAGAGAAATATATTTTCGTTTTACATTTTTATTGTAACTTAAGTTAAATTCTCTTGAATTACAAAATTAAACTTCTTTTATTATTTCATTAAATTAAGGTTTATAAATGTTTTATTACTCGTCACAATTGACTTTTAAAATATACCGTTTCCTTAAATAAGCTATTGTAATTCGAAATTAAATTTCATTAAATTTAACAAAGTAGCATTTATAATTAAAATAATATTAAGTCGAATTCCTTACTTTTTTCACGACTACATAATAATACGTATACTTACTAAGTAAATTATATAAAGTCAAGTTTGATGTTTTTATTATCATATTTTTTTTGTTTATTCATTAATTATCAAAGGAATATTTCAGAATTGAAAAAGAAAATTCATTTACAAAAGTGAAATTAAATTTTGAAATAGAACTGATTACAAAAAAATTCACATAGATAATATCAACAATTCCTAACTAATATTGTAAATTTGTAACCATTTATAATTAATCTAGAATAACATATATTTCATTTGTTGAAAAAGAAGAAAGAAACAAATGTGAATCAATTTCTCTTACCAATAAACTCGATGGCCTGGGGAAAAAAGCTAGCTAAATTTTGACTCCAGTGATCGCTAATCGGGATTTGCATGTATTTTATCGAACCAGCTTCTTCAAAAACATTTGGCAAATCTGGAGTAACGTTAAGGATATATTGTATCCTGTAACGGTGTAAGGCCTCTTCGTCTTCACTATTCGCAGCGTTCCCGAGATACAAATGAGGTAAAATTTCGACAGGAAAATCTTTGTCTTCGTCCGGACCTACAAAATAAATGTACATAAATAAACAATACAAATTATAATTTTATCCGATGCATTGATCCTCTCAATTGAAATGTTTATTAAATTTTGTTGTAGAACACAATTCGTTAATCGCACTTTTACTTAATTTAGATCAAAGTAAAATTGAAGAAGTACTTCAAATACGTAATTTGATTGATGGTTTTTGATGAAACAAACTTTCTTTGTACGGAGTTTTGATCTCCAAACATTGTATTCTTAATGATAAAATAATAATAAATTATAATTTTATTTTATTGTAAATAATATGTAATTAAATACACACCGACTGAATCACAGGTACTGTCACTATCGGAATCAGAGTAAGCTCTGGTTGGAGGTGTCGAAATACGTAATGATCTCAGGCCCATCAACTCTCCATCATTTATCTCTTGATTAGATGATCCTTCAGAACTACTTGGACTGCACTCGCACCATTCTGGATATTTGTCTTTAAATGCTTCAAATCCTCCTAAAACAAAACAAAAATGTTATTTTATGAAATCTAATTTAAAAACAAAATAATATGTAATTTTTTAATTGTGCTAAAATAATTTATTTTGGTAATTTAAAAAAAAACAATATTATATTTTACAATTGAAAAATTAATATATACTTTTTTAATAATAATTAAACAAATTTGTTGTTTTAAGTTAAGAACAAAAAAGTAGGTTATATTTTAGTGATTTTATATTGGAGTAAATCAAAATGAGTAGTTTTCTTCTAAAATAACGTTTTTATTGTGTTGCTCTATGCGATTCATCTATGTAGCCAGGTCCGTTGAGATGAAAACTCATTATTTTATTAAAAGCTAACACCTGGATACTCGAAAAGCACAAAAATCCCGAGTTAAAATTATATATTTCTTCCGTTTCAAAGGAAAAGCTGTCACCTAATCCTAATAAAAAAGACCGTTAACAAAACTTTTTCTTTGTTTTCTTCACCTGCTGACTTCTTTTTCATCTTTATTTGTCAGCGTCGAAAAACTTTTCTCGCACAAAGGGAAGAAAAATTAAAAAATTTGTTGATCATTGAGTTTCATTCATTTGAAGTGGAAAAAAGCGTATCAATTAAATTTTAATACCATAAATAGAAACGGTTTGTCAATAATTGTAATATTAGTTGGACATTTGAAAATAAAAATAGATCAATAAATAAATGTAAAAGAAAAAGAATGCGCGAGAAATATAGAAATAAGATAAAAAAGATGAGAGTAAAAGTAAGTATTCATATATAGAGTTATATATAGGAGACAGAAGTCCATAAAAACCCTTGGGAAACCAGAGCCTTTGAGTGAAGTTAAAGTAGGAGCAATTAGCTCGTTAGTCTGAAAATAAGATGTGGGAGTATATTCAAAGATAACAAATACTGAATAGGAGAAAAAGCGTGATACAACAGTGCTATTAAAACGTTGTCAGTTTTCAAAAGATCAATTATTTTTAAAACTTTGTTGCAAAAAAAACATCATGTAATTATTTACGAAAGATTATTATCATTTTATTTTTGTCAGCACATTTTTAAGTTAAATCAATTGTTAATAATAATTTTGAATTGTAGAAATTTTTTTCATGCAATTGAAAAAATGTACAAAAAATATAGTTTTTGAACTTGGCCATGAATTTTTATTCCTTTTTGCAATATCTTTTGCATTTTTCATTTTCTTTTACTTAAGATAAAATTATTACGTAATAGTTTATTATTATAGTGAATAAATATAAACTAAATAAAAAATTAATTATTGAACGTATTTTAAAATAGTTTGTTTCTTGTATATTATATACAAATAGATAACTTGATGTTATTTTAATGTAATAATAATTGCATGGGAATGTCAATTTTGCAGATAGAATATAAACTTAATTTAATTTAACGTATAATTATATTCAATGTACATAAATATGCTTATTAGAATATATATATATAAAGTTTGTAAAGAGTTTAATTAACTGTATTATTAAATAAAGCTTTAATACAATTTTAATAGTCAAAATAGAACATTTACAACAACAAAATGAAAACTTTTTTCAACAAATCACCTAACTGAAATATAATAATATTACTTATAAAAGTATTTCATTTTATTACAATACTTTTCAACAAAAACTTCTTCCGATTGTCAGTCGTTAAATAAATTCTTATTTACAAAAGAATACAATTATCTTTTAAAAATATTTTTACTACTAATACAAAATAAAAGTGAATTTTAATTATATATTGATTAGCTAATTATTGTTCTCTAAATGATCAATTTAATATACTTATCGTTTAAATATTAAATCACAATAAATTTCTGCTTAAATGATAAATATATTTAGCTATGAAATATTTGGCTGTGAAAATAAATTTGTAAATAAATCATTAACTTATAAATGTTTTATAATTAACATAATTATTGCTTTAACTACTATTCCATCATTTAAAACGTCCAAATATAAAACAAAAAATATAAAACTTTTTTTTTATAAATAAAATATCAAGGGATTGGTCACTCGTAACTCTTTAAAGAGTTGTAAAAGTTACAAAAAAGTTATTCTTTTCGCGATTTTCAAAGAGTTATAAAGAGTTGCAGACAGTTATAAAGAGTTACTGTAACTCTGTAACTCTTTTGAACAATTATTAAAGTAGACTAAAATAAATACACATTGAGAATTAAAAACTAAAATATAATATTTCAAAATATACATAAGCGAGAATAAATTCAAAATAAATGTAAGAGATAATTTCAAAATTAATTTTTTTCAATTTATTATGAAATGGAACCTGACAGCAAATAACAGACCTTTAAATAATACTTAGAAATCAGACTTTATTAGCATAAAAACCCTTGCAGCGAGATTTACAACAAAAAGGTGGTATATATGGTGTAAAATAAAATTGGTATACATTTGAATTTAAGGAAAAAGAATTATAGTCAAAACATAATGATTTCAAAAATGATCATAATTGAAAAATGTCAAAAAGTGGACTTGCCTTGTTTTGTCAGGAAGCCATAGTTGTGAAATCATTATACTATAATCACATACAATGTTAATTTTCAAAACTTGTCATTTAAGAAATTGATAAGAGCCTTAAAACATAAAAAAATTAATTTTCTTCCTATAACAAGACAAGTCCACTATTGAAGTGTTTTGACTATAATTCTTTTTCCTTTAAATTCAATTGTATACTAATTTTGTTGAGAAAAGAAGTGGGAAAGGGGGTTATATAATTTGTTTTTATAAATAAGTAAAAAACCTACTGAGTCTACAAACCGCCCAGCCAACCTCACGCTACGATTCGCCGACGACTGCGACAAAAATAATGCTTATTTTGTAAAGAAATAACAAATTTTACACAAAATTAAAAAAAAAATGGTGCAAAAGTGACAAAAATTGCACAAGTTTTTAATAATGCAACAATTTTAGACAAATTGAACATTAAAATTTGTACCACAAGTGTACTAATCGTGCAGTTACAGAGTTACAGTAACTCTTTACAATACTTTGAAAATCGCGAAAAAAATAATTCTTTTATAACTCTTTTGTAACTCTTATAACTTTTTAAAGAGTTGCGAGTGACCAACCCCTTGTAAAATATAAATACTCCAAAAGTTTTTAAACTTTTGTCAAGAGTTCTTTTCATTGGATTTCAATTTTATAGTAATATTATTTATTGAAACCATAAATAAACTATCTAGTCGATTTCATTATTAATAATTTAAAACATGGATCTAATATTAGGGGACATTATTATTTTTTGTTTTTCAGTATGCAGGTAGAAAACTAAACTTAATCAAAAAGTGAGAGTCTTTTTAAGTAAATTTGCATACAATTTTTGTACGAAAAAAACACATCTAAAGTCATTATAATAAATTGCTGATCTTTCCCACGCAAATTTTATTCGTATAAAAAGATATTTGATATTGCTCTTTAATAAAGTTATTCAATTTCTTGAATACAGTGCAATTTTTATAAATATTTTCCGTCTATTTCACTGAAAGTGTTCAAATTTGATTACAAGTTTTTTTTCTTATTGAAAAAAAAACAACAACTAAAAAGCGTCTGTTTTGAGAAATTTCAAGAAATCAAAAAATCATAAAAGTACATAATCGTTACAACGATTTTATTTTCAAACAAAATTGCATTAAACATTCCTAATAAATATGTCAAAGATTGTTTATAAACGTTCAAAAAATTTATCCATTATTGAATCAAAGCAAAACAAAAAATTCAAAACAAACTAAATTTAAAGAAAACCAACAAAACTAAGGCAAATTTATTGTCACCAACTGTCATTTGTCATTTAATATTATTACACTTAAAATTGTCAAACAAGGTTTTATGTATCACCAAAAACATAAAAAATTCTTACCAAGCAGTGTAACAACGTTGCCCTTGACACCTCTGAGTCTGCGGCACAAGACCTGGATGGTTTCCTGCTGGTGTCCCCCAGGTTCGGTGCTGTCGCCGACCAGGACAAAGGTGCCGCGCTGATTGTCGTGCAAAAGTGCCCTGACCCGCTCTTTGAGTTCGTTACACTTGATCGTGGCGAAGAGGTCGACCTTGCCCGCGGCGAGTCGTCGCAACATGATGCTCGGTATCACCAGGGGCACACTGCCCCGGATACGCGCACTGGCAAAGTCCGACTGCAGCCGACAGTCCAGCACCAGCAGCCTGTCCGGCTCCTCCTGTAGACGCAGCTCCCGGAACAGCCATTCGGGCTCGACGAGGCCCTCGGCGCAGCTTCCACCAGGCATCCTAACCTCAAAATCGCAGTTGCCTTTTCGCAAAAAAAAGAAGTGCCGTCATGCAGCCGTCTCAAACAATGCCAGTCTAAACTGAACGAGAGTCATGGCTAAACCTAACCTCCAAAAAAGGAGCAAAATAGACTCGTCGGAACAGGCCGCAGCAGCGGCTCCCTCTGGATGGGCTCGCGAGTTTCCGGGACCAATCGGACGACACGCCGTTGCGCCCCGCACGCATTCCAACGCGACACTAAGGGAAACGGCGAAACACAGGAGAAACACTCGCTGGAGGCTGCACCTTGCACCCGCTCGTCTTCTGTCCTTGTCTGGTGGGTGCGCGCGCGCACACCGCCCAACAGCTAATCGCCACTTCCGGCCACGGCCGAACGCATCAACCGACTCCACGGGATCGAAGCTTTCCCGCGGGGATGAATGGTTGTACAGGCAGGGGAAGCGGTGTGCTCGCAAGGTCGATTTCAAGCGAGCACTTTTCACTTTTAACGAGCAGATGTTCAGAATCAAAATTTGAGCATCCACAAAAAGAGTACACACAAATGAAACAAACTGATAAAATCAGATTTTTTTCAAGCCTGCAGTTTGGGTTTTTTTACACAAGAGCCTAAACAACAAAGTAAACTCGAACTGAAATAAATTGATAATTAGTTTACAATTTTTGAGTACATATTTTTAAATAAAATCAATGTTTTTAACAATTCTCAAACCAATTCAACAAATTCAACTATTTGGAGCATCGAATGTTTATGAAAAACTGTATTCAAGAGTTTTCGTTTTCTAAAAAGTATCATTCATACATTGAACTAAGAAAATATTTTACTCGTAATTAAATGTGTATATGTATATTTTCTTAAAAACATGAATTTCATTATTTGATGCAATTAGTTAGGCGAAATGATCAATTAAGAGAAATTAAATTGTAATTTCCAGTTTAAATATATGCATGTTAATTCAATAAATATAAAATCAATAAATACACGTGATAGTAAAATTTCTCAATTTTCAGAAAAAGATTTTTTATAAGGTACAACAATAACAATTGTTAAAAGTTTGATTTGTCAACTCTTGATTATAAACATAAATACTGCATTCTTTTCTCAATATTTATAAACAAAAAAATCAAAAAACAAAAAATCATAATTGTTCAAATAATGTATACTCAGTTTTGATAAAATATCTTTTGTTTAAGTACAAATTTAGGCAATTTTAAGGCCAATTATAAAAGTTTTCGTCTTCTGTAAAAAATAATAAGTATATAATATTTTCATTCACAATTACGATTCATTTTTCTGTTTCTTTCTTTTATTAAGGATTCTAAAGTGAGGAGAAGGGAGGAATGAATGGGTCGAGAGTGACAAAGACAGAACTCAGCTGCGCACATGTAACGCGTTGGCTTACTCTCTGAAACGACCTGTTAGTTTGTTGTGTGTGGGTAATGTATGAATGACTGAACGACTGAAGGAAAATTGCGTTGCGCGCGCACACGCTGCTCCGGACAAGTGATCACACCCACACGCTTTACCGTCCGTTCATCCACTAAACAGATCTTTAAAAATGCACCAACGCGACCGACTGATGTCTTTCAAACAAAAACAATTTGCAGAAACCAATTTCATTTAACAGACAAAAACCAATACACTTATTTATTTAGCTGTAAATTAAACGTTTAATTAACCCTACTAATTGACTAATAAAATCGTGTAATTTTTATTTTGTTATCATTTCAATAGGATAATAAAACTATAAATGTACATTTTTACTACATTTTTAAGTTAAATTTGTTTAATTGAGTAAAAGAGATGGATATACAAAAATTGTTCGGAAATATTATTTTATGTATTTATATGGTTATATAAAATATTTTTATATAAATGTATTTGTAATATGCGAGTGATTTAAAAAATTATTGGAATAAGCAAAGGACCTTATATGACTATGCGTGGTGTGTTTACTTTGCGGAGGCGGAGGCCTGGAGGGGGATTTCATTACTTCATTGATTAGAAGTGGGTCTTTGTGTGTGTGAGAGTGTAGTAAGCTGGCGCATGTGCGCGTTTTGGAAAATGCGTATACCTATATAGAGAAACACGTCGAATATTTATTCATGTCAAATTCCAAGTTAGGCTGTTTGTTAATGAATGATTAAAGAATTATAAATGAAAATGCTTTACCACTCGGTAATAATTGTTCGTTCTACTTTAACTGAAACATTTTCAATCTTTTGTTTTGTTTAGTCTTGTTGATTTTAATTAATTAAGAATTTTATTTCGAGAAGAAATTTAAATTAAAAAATTTCAATTATGAAATTTGTTTCTTGTCTAGCTTAATTGATTTTTTTTTAAATTAAAAATTGTGAGGGCAAAGTATTGATTAGTTTTCTATATAAAATATGTACAAGATTTAAAAACAGAGATACAGTTAGTGCTTATTTCTGAAATGGTACATTAAATTTGTAGACTTTTTTTTTATAAAACGAACATAAAAATAGAGTAAAAGATAATTTTCGAGCATGACTTTTGGTAATTAATGAACTAAATTTTTTATTTATAATTGACAATTTTAATTTAAATGTGTTATACTCTCGAATGTTGAATTTTACAGGGCACTCTGTGTTTATTGTACGTATGACAGACTGACGGAACTCCCATTTCTAATGAGTTATTTACCTTTTCCATGCTTTCAGATAATTTGCTCAATTGATTTTGCTCGCTCAGGAGGCAGTGTTGAATTTCATTCAACTTTTGTACAGTTTGCAGTTCCTCTTTAATCATGCACTTTTGCTTTGCGTTTATTTTTTTGCACAAACATTTGGTACAGGCTTTTTTGCTTTTTGATTTGTCAACGTCAAAGTTATTAATTTTGTTGTAAGCAACCACGCAAATTTGATCATGTAACTGAGCCAATTCTGTCATGGTTGATGACTGAAAATATTTGTAATATTTTTTAAATTTCAGTATATAATTTTTTTATCACAGTTGCTATTTTAGAACTCACTTTTACCCAGCTTTTAAGGTCAAATCTCTTTTGCTCTCCCTCCTATTAATTTAAATAAAAAAATTAAATAAACTTGGTAAAAAATAATTATTAATCTTAAAAAGTCCCTTTATTATATTACGATGGCCTTGAGCTGTGACGACGTACCTTTTCTTTCCCGTTAAAAAAATACATTTAATTATTTTGCATGTCTAATTTTTAATTAAATTTATATACATTTAACATAAAATTATAAAGTTTGATACATAAAATATTATACTTCCAAATTTGATGCATAAACTTTTCAATTAATTTTAACACATTAAGTTTCATTTGTCAATTTTTTTGAATTTGTGATTGAAAAATAATTTTTGCCCAAATTTAAGGTTCGTAATTTAGAAACCTCTATGTAATTAGGAAATAAATCAACATTATTTTTGGTCGGAACGAACAGATACAACTCAAAACCATCGAATATTAAACTTTTACTGGACCTAGTTTTAATAATATTTATTAGTTCTTGTTTTTTAATATAAATTTGTCAGTTACCATTCGTAAGTATATAAGAGTTTGCACTTCTTTTTCCATAAAAAATATATTATCATTCATATATTGACTCATTGTTAAAACTTCATCGATATCTATTTCCGAGCAAAATGTTGCACACATTTCTGGCGGTTTTGTTTTAGCCATTGTTGGCTCTATGGAAACTTCACATTTTAAAAATAGAAAATAATACCTAACACGATTAATTGCTGAAAATGTGGACTTTGAATTAAAACAAATTTACAATCAAAATTTGTAAGTAAATTAAACTAGAAATATTATTAGAAATAAAAAACTTCTCGTCCTACCTTCCAGTTGATTAACTATTATCATTTTAAGAATTTCCGTAGCTTTAAGGTAGTTCATAATTAAACTTGATTTAAATTTCAGTTCTTCCATTAAATGTTTTTTTTCCAACTTTTCAGATGTTCCATAATTTTGATTTTCTTTTTCGCATCTTTCTTCTTCTACATTTCCTAATGATAAACAAATGTCATTTTCTTCTTCAAACATGTTTAATGTTTGACAAATTTGATCTTCTTGATAATTCTCTGTATTGATACATTTGTTAACTAAAATACAATCAGTATCATCTGCTAAGCTTGAATTTATTAAATTTGTTTGGCTCTCTTGATTTTCTACTTCTACGAAAACTTGCCTTTTTTTAGAATCTCCAATCCTCATAGCTATTTTTGTACCATCATTTTCATCTAATTTACTTTTTGTCTGATTTAATTCTGCTGTTAACTTTTCACATTTACAGCAAATTTCTTGTAATTTAGCTTCAAGCTCACTTTTCTGCCACTGAATGTCATTTAATTTTGTGCACAGTTCTTTATTTAATTTTGTATATTGTTCAACCTGTAAGTCTTGACAATTTTCATCTTGTTTATTTTTAATTTCTACATTATTTTGAACCTTTTCTTTCTGTTTTTTCGTATTTTTCAAATTATTATTATTGACTCTAACTAACTTTTCTTCAGGGCTTTCCCCCGGACTTTCCAAAACATTATTAACTTGTTTAAATTCTAATTTGGAATTATCTAAATCATTATTAGCTTCTTCCAGTTTTTCTTCAGATTTTTTTGCTGTTCTACAATGACAAGTTATTTCAATATTTTCTTTAATTAAATCTGCATTTTTTTGCTTCAACAAAACTAAATTAGCTTCAATTTTGTTGCAGTATGTTTTCAATTTTTCGAATTCTTGTTTAGAATTTTCCAAATTATTATAAGCTCCTTCCAGTTCTTTTTTGGAATTGTCCAGATTATTGTTAGCTCTTTCTAATTCTTTTTTGCAATTTTCAAATTTATTATTAACTTTTTCCAATTTTTTTGTAGAGTTTTCTAAACCAATACTGGCTTCTTCAAATTTTTCATTGGAACTTTTCGCTGTTTCACAATTAAAAACTAAAACATCTCTTTCTTTAATCAAATCTATATTAGTTTTCTTCAAAATTACTAAATCAGCTTCAATTTTGCCCCGTGATGTTTTTACTTCTTTTAATTCTTTTTTCAAGCATTCGTTCTCAACTATGATACTCAAACAATCTTGTTTGAATGCCAATTTGTCTGATTCTGATTGTATTTTTTTCTTTAGGTTATTATTTTCAAATCCTTTTTCTTCCAACTCTTTCCCTTTCTCTTCTAATCTTTTATCTTTCTCTTCTAATTCTTTATTTTTTTCTACCATTTCTTTATCTTTTCCTGCCAGCTGTTTATTTATTTCTTCTAACTGCTTATGTTTTTCTTCTAATTCATCTTTTAAAATTTGAATATCATTTTCAAATTCTTTTTCTATTAAATAATTAATATAAAACTTTAAAAAGTAGTTCATATAAAAAATGTATTTTAAATAATATATAATAAATAAAATAATATTGAAGCTAAATTTCCCGATAAAAATATCAACTTAATTATTATAAAATTACCAAAAGAATTTGAATCGCCTGCATCGCATTTAATTAGCTGACGAAGTTTCACTTTTAGTCGATTAAACTCTTTACACGAGTTATTTGCTTCTACTTCAACTATTTTCAAAGACAATTGCTTATTTTTTGTTCTTAATCTGAGAACAAAGTTGTTATTTCTATGATACATTTACTAATGTAAATCAATTTTTCAAAATTAAAGTTAATCTGTTTTAGTTACAAAAATTAAAACTTATAGTTGAAGTTATTAATTATTGCTAGAATTATACAAATACAATTATTAGTAATAACAAATCAGCTTTAATTACTCGCTATTTTGTTTCATATAATATTCACGTAAGTCCTGCATCTTATTTTGAATATATTCCACCCCTTGGCATGGTTCGCTAAAATAATCACGCTCGCACAATGTTTCCTCCAAATGCCTAACTTTTTCTTTCAGCTCTTCGTTTACAGTTTGCAGTTTAATGTTTTCTTGCTGATAATATGTAATTAATAAATCTGGTTGCCAAGTTTCTTCATAATCATCTCCTAAACATTAAATTAAATATATCTTTATGTTAATTTAATTTTGGAATTTATTTAAATAAATGTACTTTAATATGTATTTTTTACTTTTAATTAAAATTATATTGATAAAAATATAATAATAATATTTGATCAGAATAAAAAAAGAAATACTGATGAAACTGAATAAGAGTATAAAACATATCATCGTGTTATTATTACTCTTGGCTAATATACCATAAGAGTGTAAAATATTCTTCAAAGATCGTATTTCACTGTTTTTTTGCATTTGCTCGATGTTGAGTTTCTTGATTTGACATTCCATCATGTTCATCTTCTTCACAGCAAAGTCATGGTCACGTAATTCGAGATCCTTACATTTGTCGTCGAACATATTGTACGACGGCTGATAATCGCACTTCGTCTTGGTCACCGAACCTTCGCACCAATTACAAGTGGCAATTTGATCGCACATTTTATCTGATATCAGTTTTATACCCGTTTTGTTGCATAAGAATCTAAACCATCACTTTCAATAGTGTACCCTCCCCTTAGATCAATTTACCCTGTGACTATTAAATTTAACAATTTTTACCGTCCCAACAATCTTTGTTTTTATTGCAATAACAAAAATAAGGTTCAATTCGAAGTTTGCTACAAAATAAATCGAATGAGAATTTGAAATTAAAATGATTAATTTTTAAATAGAAAAAAAAATGTAATTAAGATCGAAAATTGTATTTTTAAAAAGGATAATAATAACAAAACTGTCTTAGCATTATCAATATTTCTTCCATTAAAATTAATAATTATATATTACAATCAGACTCCGATTTCGGCGCGGACCACTATCTAAATACAAGCCTTATTAGTATATTAATAATGATGACAATCATGAGAATCACGTTAATATAATAGCCGTAAATCACCAGAGATTAATGAAATTGAAATCTTTATCATTTTTACGTATTTTTGTTTCTTTTATTACTTTTCTTTGATGTCTTTATATTATTAATAAATTTAATCCATGTTTTTAAACTGTTACATGTATAGTTGTTAAAAAAAATTCTCTCCTCGTCGTGTCTTGTTTTAAACATCAAATTTGCCTATCACAACTGCATATAACGAATTTCTCCTTAATGTACATGTAAAAAGTAGGCAAATGGTGCAAAATACAAGCTACGACGAAAGAACAAAAATGTGACAATCTCGGATTTTAATATTCATTTTTTTTTCGATCGTTTTGCAACGAGAGTGTCACACTTTTTTCACGCAGAGAGAAAAAGATAAAATAATTAAAAACAAGACCTTACTTAAAAGAGAGAGAAAAATCGGTGTGAAAAAACAAGATGAGATTTTTTTGTAACAAAAAAAAATCCAAATATAAAAGCAAAGTCGTGCGCCAATAATTACGTCTCATTCTCCAAAATATCATATAATATAGTATATAATTGTATATATTTATATATAATAAATACATCCGGCGACGATAACAAGTATCATTTCCGGTTTGGTTATTTTAAAATAAAAAGTTGGATTACGTTGCAAAGAAAGAGAATGAAAAGAAAATGTGTGAAAAAAAAGAAAAAAAAGACGAAATCGGGAGCGCGCAACATTTTGGTGTCCGTAAATAAGTCAAGGTCGTTCGAGCCGCAAATGTGTGGCACTCTGCTCGCGGTCAAATTTCGTTTGACTAGACACGCTCAATTCCGTCGAAAAAAAGATCACAATTTGCGCTAAGAACGACGCTTCATTGTTTTTACTTGTGTTTTATTATAATTGTTTTTTTGTTTTAATTCAACATTTTTCTCTTCTTTTTCTCACATTTATTGGTATAGAATTTCTTTTGACTTTTGTATGTCTTGACAATCAACTCGTATTACCACTTTTCGTTTGCAATTCTAAATTCTCAAAAGTTTTGTTGCTTTTTTTCATCTTTTTAAATATAATAATCAATGTTTTACAATAATAATAACAATAATTGATGAGATGTTCTAAACAGTGCTAGGACTAGTGCTAGAGGGTCTGCGGGGGAGGGTCTGTTCGGGTCCTGTTTGGGGCTGGGAAAAGGTACGTAGGATGAGGGTTAGTGTGGGGGCGGCGGTTCCGTCGATTGATTCCGACCGTCCACAGCTCGAACAGGTTTCCGACGTGACGTCCCAGTCACGTTCACCGACCCCACTCCGCCCCTCAGATAGGCGGCTGGTGCTGGCGCAGCTATCGGTTCTCTTATGGTTCCAGTTCCAGTATTCCTGATTGGAGGCAGTGATTGTGGCAATACCTTTAAAAATTCAAAAAGTTTAAGTCTTTCGGTGACAACCAATTTTTCATTAACAAAAAGTTGAAACACAAACAGAATATTTTGTATTAAGAATTTGTTTTTAAAAATTTATTATTATAAAAATAAACTTTAAAATTGTAAGTTTTAAGATTAGTTCAAATAAAGCAGAAAATTTTAATAGCAATTATGTGAAACAGCTTTTAAAAATGTTTTTTTTTAAAATTAAGTTAAAAGATTTAATTGTAAAATGATAATCAAGATTAAAAAAAAGATAGAAATAAGTATGCTTTGAATATTTATTTCTAAACTTTTATTCAACAATGTTTTAGCAGTACAATAAATAGTTTATCGTTTGATTAAAAATCATAGGTTTATTGAGAATATTTACAATTTACATATGTAACTACTTCGTTTATTTATTTAATATTTTTTTATATAAAGTTTGAAATACATTTTACAACATGAAATACATACATTTTTAAAATGCTAAACATTTTAAGAATTTTAATGAAACAACTATATAGTACGATCTCACAAGTTCATACTACATATATTTTGCGTCGTTAATCGTGATTTTCATTACTTTGATGTTACTTTTATTTAGTAAAAATTCTAAATGTTAGTGTTTTAAATCTCATTTATATTATAAATTAAATTCATAATACATACAAGAAAAACTAAAAAACAAAAATTAAGATACAGATATAAGCGAAAATAAAAGGTGAACTAAAACTCAAATATTTAAATAATGCAAATTAAAATGCTATCACAGATCTAATACAAAAAATCTTCCTAACATTCATTTTCCTAAACCAGCTTTGAATGAGTGAATTTAAAATAAATCTCAAATAAGGATAAAAATGTGTACAGCTACAAACTATTTATGCTATTGAAAAATGAAGAAAAAAATGGTCAAACAAACAAAAATTATTTATAACTGAATTTAGTTTAAAAAAAAGAAACTTACAATCCACAAAATGTTTGAAATAATTTTTATTTTCTAAATCTATGTTTCTTCTATTAATTTTAATATCCTGTATATCTTCAAACTTGTACTTTGCAATTATAAAATCCTCAATATTCCTAAATAAACAAAAACAAAATTGAAATATAACTTTTTAATATGCATAAGTTTCTTTATTCAACAATTTTTTTTCTTCTTCATCAATAATAAATTAACTAGTTGAATCATACGAAGAAATTAAATCACATTTAAAATAATAGATAATAAAAGATTATAATAATAATATATAATAATTATAAAGTTACATGAAAATTAGTTTAAAAAAATTAAACACTCAACCAATAATGAAAAGTTAATTTCAGTTATGAAATTTCGACTAGAAAAAAAAGTGAGATGAATTTTTTTTCTTGACTAGTGTATAAAAAAGAAAAGTTTATAATGGGCCTGAATTGTTGTTTTACTTTAAAATTGTCAGATTAGATTGGCGCCAAGTCTCACCAATGGTTGAGGTATCACACTGTGCATTAGACTTTGATTAATTGGAGCAATTCCACTAGGATTCGCCGGCAAGCTCGCCCCGACACTGCCAGTCGCTGCCTGCACAACGTGCGGCTGCTGTGCTGCAGTATGCTGCTGCTGTTTACTTAACGTGTTTGATTCCCGTTTCGTTTCTTGATTTGTGTTCGACTTTTTTGCCGACGTCACCGTCGGTGACGTCTGGCTACTCGGCTTCTCTGGACTCAAATTCGAAGTCGTGCTCGACGCGGTCACGTCCGCCAGCTCTGTCGTCTGCGTCAGTTCTGGCAAAACTTGCGACAACGTGCTCACCACGAGCTCCCTCGCAAACAAACTCCTGTTCGCACTTTCACGTTCAATATTTTGTAACTGCGACTCTGACAGTGTATTTGAGATACATCTAAAAAATTTACATTTAATTATAAACAAATACTTTTTTTAAATCAAATAAAAAAACTGCTGTAAATTAATTTCTTTAAATAAAATGTAGAGTTTTTTAAATGAATTCTCATGTAGTTTTAATTTATTTTGAGTAATTTTGTGAATTTCAATGTTTGATAAAGAATGTATTTTTAGTTGTTGATAATTACCTCGGTAAAAGGAACGTGCAATTTTGCGAGCTCGAAGACGAGAGACCAGAAGCGTTCGACGAGTTGACTAAATTATTATTTGCAGCAGAGCTGTTAGCGACAACGCTTGCCATAGTGGGTGCATGTCCAGTGCTGTTACTTCCGGTGCCTGTCGTTGACCCAATGACCTGCGTTTGCCTTCTAGGTAACCGGTCCAAGGGTTGTCTAGTCGTCTGTAAAACCAAATCCGTAAAATACTTGATTATTACATTAATTTGCGTTCTTCAACACTTCAATTATTTATAACATTTTATATAATTCAAGAATTATATTAAAAAAATACTCAAAAATAAGAAAAAAATAAAAAAAACCTACTCGTCCATGTTGACGTTCAAGTTGCAGTTGCATTTGAAGTTGCTGCAGTTGAGAAGGAGCGGATGAATTCGAGCCCGCTCCGCCGCCTGGTCTGCGAACACTCGAAAGTTGGGACAACAATTCCGTAATGGGATCGATGCTTTCTCGACTGCTCGGACTCAGTCCACCCGAGGAACTGAAATGCATGTTGCTCCTATAACAAACGAAACATTTCAATTGAATGAAGTTGCAATTATTTTTAATCGTGTTGTAAAAATAGATCCACGGCCACGTCAGAAGGTTGCTGACAAAATTCATTTTTGGCAGTAGCCTTTTTTTTTATTAATGAGACTGAAGTATTGAAAAAAAGTTTGTGACAAACCAACCTGCGAGGTCTCTGACCTCCGACACCTCTAGAGGGATGTGGCATCCGTCTGACATTGCTGTGTCGGCTGGAAGCTGATTCGTCTAGAAAAGAAATCAAGTCTCTTGGTCCACTTCGGTGTTCTAGTGTTAAGTGTCCAGCTAGATCATCGATGGTTAAATTCGGATCCGGTCCGGGTAACCATGCACATAACGGACAACACTGCAGAGAGAAAAAAAATATTACTTTTCAATCTAAACAAAAACTTCAAACCTACTATTGATTGTTTCAAAATTTCTTAGAATGTTTTTTTAATAACATTAATAAAATTTAAAGTAATCGTGAAAAATGTATTGCAAAGAAAAAAAAAACAAGTTTAATTGTTCATTATTTTTTGTATAAGTATAAAACTTATTATAAAATGTTGCTCATTTTTAATGGGATATACAAATAAAAGTTGTATACAAGAAAAAAGTTATCAAAGTTGCGACTGCTCTTCAATTCTTATAAGCCAATTTATTATTTTACGTTGAAGACTTACAACTTGAGTAGTTGCGTCTGAGTGATCTGCTGAGACATGTTCTTGTAATGCTGTCTCGGTGAAACCCATTTTTCCGCAGTAAGGACAGGTTAACGATTGAGGTTGCTCTACACTGATTCCTTCTCCTCCGTAATACAATTCTTTTTATTGAAAAAAAAGAAGACAAATATTATTTTCATCAAATTTAAACTTTAAAAGTAAATTGAATTGTGTACAAATAACAATTAAAAAGGGATAGCAAAAAAAGAATAAACTGCAAATTAAAATACGTCTTTTTTTACGTAAAAAATTTACTGTCTTAGTTTAATAGTACTAATACTTTATTGTAATATGTATAACAACATGTAAGCAAAATTATTTTTGTGTTTGTGAATTAGTCAAATGTCTAAAAATAAAGTGGCAAAACAAAGGAGTGACTGAAAATGCAATCATGTCTTTGTTCTTTCCAATTTTTTTATTCAAAAATAGTAGTAAGTTAATAAAGTAATTAAAAAACTGTATCGATGATTTTCAAAATTAAAGTTTTTTCAGTAACTTTATTTGTATATATATATATATATATATATATATATTTATAACCAAGTTCAAAGTCAAAGTATATTTACCAAAATCCGGTCTTGTAAGGATGCATTGCATTGGGTGATCCGAGAGGTGTTGAGAGGTGCTAGCTCCAGCATCATAACAACTTGCGCATAAGTCATAGTCATAGCATATAAGGCATTTATATCTACGATCTCGAAAGTTACCCTTCATGCAGGAATCACAGCTCACCCCTAAAACATCGTAAATAAAATACCAAAAATTATTAACACAATTATTAAATACTTTTGTACCAAATACAAGCTCATTTTTGAATAAACAAAAAGTAAATTAATTGAATTGACATTAACAATTTAATATCTTTTTTTTGACTTGAAAAGTTTGTTTTGTTGCCATTCTAATTAAAAAACATTGCGTTACAAAATACAGTAATGGTGAAACGAGGTAAGGTCGTGGTCAAGATGGAGGGGAAAGCTGAGACAGAGGTCAGCTGACTGGTTGATGACAGCTCGAGCAACGCCGTTGATCTGCATTTCTTTAATTTCCTGACAAAATTGCGAGTCGCGGAAAATACATATTTCTTGCTGCTCCAGCCTGGCCCCAAAAATTCTGCACGAATTGACTTGCAAAATTCGGCCCGTGTGCTGCCATCTGGCCCACTGACATTCGCGGCCGCAGGCTCCACAAATTTGACGGGACTTTGCAAAACGGGCAATTGGGGAGCGGGGGGACGAATTTTGCGACGAGATTTTTCGAGCGCCACGCGGATACCAATAAAAAGTTACGGCAAAAAGTGCAGCTCTATGCACTGGCACAGAATGTTTCGGGGTACGTACCATCATGTCCGTTCAGATTCATTTTCCGTTTGGAATCTCATATACGACGTTAAAGCTGCTCGCGGTTTGTTGTTGCGCAAACTGGATGCAGCTAATAAAGGCGGACAGCTAACGGGCTTTGAATCAGCTAGGCGCAAGCAACCACAAAAACATTCAACGCTTTAAAACAAAAAAGTTCACTCGCAAGATTTTCAGCGTAGAACCTAACCCAACTAGGCTACCGTGACGTGAGATATGACCCGTGTGACGTCACGATAGAGGGGAAAGATGATTTGTTGTTGCTAGAGGAGATATTTTCGGCAAAAGCGCCAGCTGGCGGACGAAATTCAAGCTAAACTGACTGCAGCGACAAAGTATTTTTGAAATTCTTTAACAGAAAGACAAATTTTTAAATTAAACATTTATAAATTGAATTGTTTAAACGAAATATTTTTAGGCAAATATAGTTTTAAATTTTACAAGTTATTTAAACTTTTTTTACAACTTTTAAAAATTTTATTTTATTATAGATGATTTTAGTCAAGTTAAAATTGTTATATAACAATTATTTAAAAATCATAAAGTTCAATTTTGCTTGTTTTGTTAAGAACACAATTTTAAAATTTTGTTTACGTGTTATTATGATTCTGATTGGTCAATACAGCAGTCAGTACGAGTGCGCGCACATTTGTCGGTACAACCCTGCGAGTTAAACCGGGGATAACATTCTTATAAAGTAAGTAGATGTTGACAACTGGTAAGCAGTCTAGACCTGTTCATCAAGCTGCTAACAATTTTTGCAGAGATCTTACTGAAAAATGGCAAATCCAGGTCGTGTACTTGTTTATGGAGGCAGAGGGGCCTTGGGATCTGTCTGTGTCAAGCAATTTAAATCCAAAAACTGGGTAATAAACTTTTCTTTGATATTTTCTTGAAAACAACTTGTTGATTCCAACAATTTTATCGACATTTTGATATGAAGTCCTGTATAAAATAAAAGTTATTTTTAAATTTCACAATTAGTTTTTTAATGATTTGCATTGAAAATTATACTTAACAAACACCTTTTTGCAATGCCTTTTTAAAGTAAAAGTTGAACTTTTTTTTATCAAGTAGATTTAGTTATCAAGGATAAAATTATCAAGAAAAGCAAGAGTAAACCAAGGTCGTAATCTTCATTCAAGTAGAAACCTTTCACATTTTTTTCTATATCCTTTAGACTAGAGAAATATGCAAATAATAAGGTGCATTCAGCTATAAAATAATATGTATATTTTTGCATGATTAATAACATTAAATTTAAAGATGATAAAAAAAGAGGCATTACCAGAATTGAACAAAACAAAATCATGTTATTTTTTTTAATTTTCATATATGTTCTATTTATTGTCTATTAATTAATTTTTGTGCTTTTTTAGTGGGTTGGAAATATCGATATGAACAAAAATGACCAAGCTGATGAGAATATCATTGTAAAACCTGAAGATCTTTGGCAACTACAGGTAATATAACTTAAAAATTCACAGACTGAATTTATATGTAGATTTATATTTATAAAATGCAGACGGTACTAACTGTTAAATATTATTTGTAGATTATTATATCAAGTATATCAAGTATTATATAATGTATCAAAAATACTAATCAAAATTCACTTATTATGAAACAGCTGACAAAATATTTTAATTGAGTTATAAATTTGATCGGTTTTTTATTTTTTATTTCTTTTACATTTATATTAAATTTAACTCTTACATTAAAAATCTTTTTTCGGATATTGAAAATAAAATGAACAATTCTAGTCATTTTATGTTTTCATTAACAAAAAAAACCCTTAATATTTATAGAAAAGAAGTTAATTATTTTTAAATATTTGAGAGTAGATAATTGAGGGAACAAAATCATTGGTTAATAATAAACTTGAAAGTATTTAACATTAAGTCAACATTTATCAACTTGTGAAAATTGTAACTAGCTTGAAATTAATTTGTAAGTTTTCAGTTACTAAATTATAAATTAAATAATCTAGAAAGTAATTTTGCTAAAAATATCTCCAAGTTTTGAACTTATTTTTCTGATAAAATTAGAATTTTACAAACTTAATAAGTATTTCACATAAAAAGAAACTTAATTAATAAGTAAATATCTTTACAGGAAAAAGCTATTTTAGAAGAAGTGAAAAATGTTTTGAAAGGAGAAAAATTGGATGGTATTATCTGTGTCGCTGGAGGCTGGGCAGGTGGTAATACTGCGAATGAAAACTTTGTTAAAAATTGTGACATGATGTGGAAACAAAGTGTTTGGTCTTCCTGCATTGCTGCAAGTATAGCTGCCCAGCACTTAAAAGAAAATGGATTTTTAACTCTCACAGGAGCTAAAGCAGCTTTGGAAGGAACTCCAGGTTGATTTTTATACACAGTAAAAATTCAATATTTTAATAAAAAATTATTTATACAATTTATCGTAATCAAATTTTTTCTTTTATCATTTTAACAGGAATGATAGGCTACGGTATGGCAAAAGCATCAGTGCATCAGTTAACCATGTCATTGGCAGAAAAAGATAGCGGACTTCCTGCAGGATCATTAGTTGCTGCAATTTTACCAATCACTCTTGATACCCCGATGAATCGCAAGTGGATGCCAAAGGCTGACACTTCCAAGTGGACACCTCTTGAATATGTCTCCGAGTAATAAATTAAACTGAATTTTAAGAAACTAATTTTATTGGGTAAAGAATTTTCATTTACATTGTAAACTTTTTTATTTTTTAGACTCTTCTGGAAGTGGTCTCAAAACGAAAATAGGCCGAAAACTGGGAGTCTTTTACAGTTAGTCACAGAAAATAACGAAACCAAAATTGTCGAAGCCTGAAACTCTGATTTGTTGAAACAGTTAATGTTTGAAAACCAAATATGCATTTATGACATGTTTAAGTGTTAAATATTCATTGAAAGTCAAGTGACAATAAGAATTAAAATTATTTTTGTAATTTTGATTTTCCAGATATATTTATCGCGCGTGTAATAATTTTTACAACTTTATTGTTAGATTTTAATTGATTATAGCAAATGAAGAAATATTCTTAAACTCTGTTTATAAATACATGTCCTTAATAAGTGAAAGATCTAATTGTATATTGATCTGAATAAATGTAGTTCAACGAAATCTTCAATAAAAGTATCTGTCTCTAAGTTTCCACCTAACTATGTACTTTTAAAAATCTATAGGTAAAGTGTTTTAATAATTTTAAAACAAAATATGCATAACAAGCCTTATAATGAAAATTTTCATTTTATCAATATACATTAAAATTGAAAACTCCCAAATAAGTGTTTTGTAAATTCCTTTCTTTTATAATTTCTCATTTTTTCCTAACATTGTTTACACATCAAAACTTTATTTTAAGAAAAAAGTGAGGATTAAAAACAATTATAATAATAAATTGGCATTCAAAAAAAAAATTTATAAGTTTATATTCTTTTCATTACAATTTGAATGCACATCACATTATTATTTACAATGAAACATAAAAAAGTTAAATTTATCCATTTAGATAAAACTGTTTTGCGAGATTATCGACAAAATTTATTCAGATTAATAAGTCAAGGCGATTTGTTTTAAAAATCTTTTGTTTCTCTTTTGATAATTTCCAAAATTCCCTTAATCTATAATTTCGTTAATCAAGATAAGCTCTTATCTAAAAGTATTCGTATTATCAATTATAATGTATGTTAAAAAGTATTTATCACTGTTACTTTTTTTATATAGTATATATCATTTTCCTATATATATAAATAAAATTTATAAAAATAATATATTGTCATCGCCTATACTAACACAAATTTACTTTTTTATGATTTCTTAGAATTAAAGACAAAAATTGACCCTTGTTATTCTTCAATGTTGAATTAATTGAAAAATTTAAAGGGTGAATAAACTATCATAATAAAAGAAAATGATGGAAGATTTTATACATTCAATTGATTTACAATAAATGTATAAACTATGCTGTTTTTTATTATATAATGGATTTACAAAATTATTAATGCATGTTTCTTCTCTATAATACATGACATACATTAAGTTATGCAATAACGATGACAATCAGACTCAACAATTTACATAATTGTTATAAACAAATTAAGTATTTATTTTTACACAAAAATCTTGTTCTATTTAAGTTTTTCCATATACAAAGCTTATAAATTTGTATCTAAATCGTCATCAATAATTTATATAGACATAAAAATAAAAAATGAAATTTTTTAATTAAGTTTTTCTTTTAAAATTAAATTAAAATTTCGCAATTATGTTTTTATGATAGCAAAAATTTGATAATTTTAAATATTCAAGTAAAAAACGATTAATGATAAAATAAAAAAATATATTTATAAAAACGTAATATCAAATAGAAAGCAAAAAAGTGTAGTTTACCCTCCTGTGAATGGTAAGGTTCTATTAGAAAGTGACTATTATACAAAATTCAGTGTATAATTAGTTTAAAAAAAAATTAAATAAGATACATATTACGCAAATAAGAGCGATAAGAATAATTTGATAAACTGCGAATAGCCGAAGTAAGCAAGATATAGAGTGAGATGAGAAGACAGTCAGACCCGGCACAGCCAAGTAGTTTAATTTTTTCTCTCTTGTGCGAAACCTGTATCAAACCCTATCCCATCAGTAGCACTCCGACAGTCGCTTTATCGTAACTCAATAATTATTAGTGATTTAAAATCTCGTTAACAGTTTATTAGCGAATTTCTATTTTTTTCTTGTTTGGATTCCAATAATGAACGCCTGGAGGTCAACTCTGTTCAAAGTGAGTTTTGACTTTTTTCCTTATAAATGAATAAACATTTTTTTCATGCAATAAATTATGAAAAAATTTTCTTATTGAAAGTAGCAAATAAATTTAAGTTTCATAATAATTTTTTCAAAATCATAAATAAAAAGAAAAAAAAACAAACTAATGTGTTTCATAGTTAGGTATATATAATTCAATTATCACGAATAATGTGTACGTAGATGCAAATTTTTAAAATAATTGAAGCTTCGTAATTTATAAAAAAAATGCCCTTTGATTTCCACTTAATTTTAACTAAAAATGTTGTTCTGAATAGAGGCTCTTATAGTTGAAATGATTCAGCAAATTTTTTTTCCTTGCGGTAAACTTAGACTGTATAGATTATGTGATATTACTTTGAAATAGAGGATAACTCAATCTTTTTGTATGTAAAATTTAGTTAAACAAAATTTAAATTATTATTAATAAAATTTAGTGTACAAAATGTAATGTATTTTGTAAATGAATGTAAGAAAATTAAAATATTGAAAGATTTGTTAAAAATAATATTTTATTTTGTGAAGTAACCAAGTTCCATTAAATTATTTTTAATGAAAGTACGAAAGGTATTTGATGCATTATTCAGTAATATGTTAATTCAAGTTGAACTTATTACATGCGATTGTGAAATATTGTGCCAATAAATTTAACCATATCAGAAGTTGTTCATATAAGTGAATTTGCTTTTAATTACAACATTTTGATTGTAGATAATTAGTGTATTTCGTATGCATTATTAAATGGATAAAAAAATAACGATTTAAGATTAAATAGAATTATAAATACTGTTGATATTTGTTTTGGTACATTGGATTTTTTTATCACTTTTGCACAAAAGAAATGTTTCCTCATCTAGAGAAAAGTCAACTTATTTTTTCTCTAATTTTCTTTTAATTTTGAGTAAGAAAAATACAAAGTTCATGTTTAAAAAAAGTATAAAAACGAAATTAATTTATGAGAAATTTGGAAAAAGCACATTGAAACTTAACAAATTAAATTGAAGGTCAAAACTCTGTTAAATTTTAGTTTAATTTTTCAAAAGTAAAAGTTTTTATTTTTCTCCTATTCCATTGTTGATTATCTTGTTCATAAAATTTAAAAGTTATAAGTTATTGATCTACAATATTGTTTTATCTAAAATTACAAAAAAAATCAATTTGCAGATATCAAAATCATGTCTGAAAAAACGAGAACTTCATTTATCGGCTCAGCTTGCCAATCATCATGCACCTCTTACACATTTCTCAGAAGACGAATTGATGATGAGAGATACTGGTGATTAAACTTTCATTTCAGATTAATCCATTTCTTGCCGTTGGTGCAAAAACGCACCATTCCGAAAAATTGTTTTTTGACTTTTTATTTATCAAAAACAATATATATATATATTTTTGCATAATGATGGCAAATATAGTCAGTTTGATAAATTATTAATAAATTAACAATTTTTTTTTAAATAAAAAAATTAATGTATAGAACGAATATTTTTGCATTTTCTTCTACATATTGATGTAACAAATACATCTGCAAAAAAAGCTTTTTAAATGAGTTAATTATAAATTTCATATTTCTACGATAAAATGACTAATTCTTATTTATTATTTAAATAGTCGCAAAGTTCGCCAAAGAAGAAATATTACCACTCGTTCAGAAGATGGAAAAGGACGGTAAAATGGATGATGACTTGGTGAAAAAACTTTTTGATAATGGAGTAAGTATGAATTTACAGAAAATTAAAAAGAAAATAATATTTTTCGCTAATTAAAATTGCCAATAATTTTAGTTAATGGGTCTGGAAACTCCTGCAGAGCTGGGAGGAACTGGTTCTAATTTCATGACTACCATATTGACCGTCGAAGAGGTGGCCAAAGTGGACGGTGCGGTTGCTGCTTTGGTAGACATTCACAACACTCTCGTCAATTCTCTGATGATGAAGGTCGCCTCGAACGAACAGAAAGAAAAATATTTGCCAAAGTTGGCACAGGAATATGTGCGTGACAAGTTGTTAAATATTAATCACTTCTCATGTTCAATAATCAGAAAACTGGTTTTACATTTTTTTGTTCTTTAGGCAGGGAGTTTTTGCTTGAGTGAGCCCAACTCTGGGTCCGATGCTTTTTCTCTCAAAACGATTGCGAAGAAAGAAGGCAATGACTATATCATCAATGGATCTAAAATGTGGATCTCCAATTCGGACATAGCAGGATTGTTTTTGGTCTTTGCTAATGCAAAACCATCTGATGTGAGAATTTCTTTAAAAAAAAAATAATAATAAATATATGCGATTAACTTAGATGAAAATAAAACTGATTTCTTGCCAAATAAATATTTTGATTTTTAAATAATTAAAAATTAAATATCGAATCTCAAAATTGATGACATTTTTATTGTATCAGGGATACAGAGGTATCACTACATTTATTGTGGAAAGAGACACACCAGGATTAACTGTGGCCAAACCAGAAGACAAGTTAGGAATTAAAGCTTCTGGAACTTGTATGGTTAATTTTGATAATGTTAAGGTAAAAAAACAACAACGTTCAGTTTCATTTGTACAAAAATGATAATTTAAGTAAAATTATATTTAACTATATTTAAATGTAATACAAATCGCCAGGTTCCCGAAAGCAATATTTTAGGTGAATTGGGAAAAGGGTACAAATATGCTGCTGCTTTTCTAAATGAAGGCAGAATAGGAATCGGAGCCCAAATGATAGGGATTTCACAAGGTGCACTAGATGCAACTATTCCTTACACTTTGGAAAGACAACAGTTTGGCAAAGACATATTTTCTTTTCAGGTAGCTTTTTAGCTAGTAAAAATATAATGTTTTTTTTTTTTTAATTTTAATAGAAAAATACAGCTCTTCATAAAAGTGAATTTGCTTCAATAAATTGATTACAGTGAAATCGTTCATTCAGACCAATTATTATCTAACTGAGGTCATATTCTTTAACTATGAAAAATGTTTTATTTTTCAATGCAAATTTACAATAACAACTTTATTGGTATAAACATCGAATTTGAGAAAAAAATACTTTAATTACTGATATTTTATAATTCCTTCTCGAATAGTTAAGATAATCATAAACATTTCAAAAATAATTTATTATTAAAGTACTTTGAAATTATTGCTAGTAAATGTTATCAGTATATTATTAATATATAAGTTATTGTTTGTTGAACTAAAATAATCAGCAATTTCAGTGATCAATAATAAGATCTAACTAACAGTATTTGTTTTTACAGGCTATGCAACATCAAATAGCACAAATAGTAACAGAACTTGAATGCGCTAGATTGTTGGTATATAATGCAGCAAGACTTGTAGATGCTAAAAAAGATGTTATGAAAGAAGCTGCTATGGCTAAATTAGTAGCTTCAGGTAATGATTTCAATGCATTAATTATTTGAAAAACAAAAATGTTAAATTTAATCATTTAAAAAACTTGTACTGAAATCTTTCAAAAAATTCTCTATTTTTGGATAATTTAAAAAAAAATCTAAACATTTCTAAATTACTTCTGTAAATAAATCATTTATAAAGTTAATTTTCATTCGTAGAAACTGCCCTCCGAGTAACAGCCAAGTGTATTGATTTCATGGGTGGAGTTGGCTTCACAACATCATTCCCTCAAGAAAAGTTTTTCCGTGACAGCAAAATTGGAACCATCTATGAGGGCACTAGTAATATGCAACTATCAACAATTGCAAAAGCAATAAGAAAAAATTATTCCTAAATCTGTTCTTTTCAACAAAAAATAAGTGTAAAAAATATTTACTTAGATTTACACATCTTTTACAAAAAAAACAAAGATTTGTACAGGTCTATTTTACAATTTAAAAGTATTTTTGTACTGATTGACAGCTCTTGTTTTCTATGAACTATATGATATTAATTTTTAGCAGTTCTCTAATTTTAATGAAAAATGTGTATCATCGAAAGGTTTTATTTTTACATTCTGTAAATTGATATAATAATATTTTTCTACAATTATCTATTAACAGAGTATTATTTAACACAAAAACGTTGTAAATCGTTACATTTATCTTAGGATATTATTTATTTTGGGTCATGAGGTAGCTTGAATCCTACAAGATCTGCAGTTTCTTTTACACTTCTCTCTCCTTTTCCCGAATAGTGAATTCTTATATCATGATAATTCCGCAAAGATTGCAAATAAATGAGATAAGATTCGGCCACATATTGAAGTTCAGCTTGAGCTTTACACATTACCTCAGAAGTTTCTTTGTGGGCTTTTGCTTGTTCCATGATGTAACGCACCATCTTGTTATCTTGAATTTTGGATTCGCAGGTCGCGTGTCTCAATTCTCGGATAAGAGACCGGATTAATTGTACTTTTTGACTCATGATGACTTCTGTCTAAAATGTAATAAAGTGCATGATTAATTTAATCTATCTAAAAAATAAATGATTTTTTCTATCAGTATTGAAAAATAAAATTTACCTGTATAGAAAATTGTTTTCAGTTATCTTTTATAGTTAGCAATTAACTCAAATTATTTTCAATAAACTCTATATCGTGTTTTTTATAAACTGGCTCGTCGTTTTCTAGCCAAAACTTAGAATCCACACTTTCCAACTTACTTCGAGGAAAAATGTGCAAAGAACTTGAATTAAATGTTTCAAAGTGCACAAAATTATTTTTCAACTGAATTTCCGTCGTAAACGGATTAATTCTCAGCAAATAATTCGCAGCCTTTCTCAAGTCGCTTTTTAAACTGTTACATATAATTTCTTCCCAGCTATTGCCATAAATAATGCAATTCTTGATATTTTTACTCCAATTGGCAAAAATAAAATTGTTATATAACTGTTTGGAACAGTGGACAGCAAAAAGTAGTGTCACTTTGTCACTTACAGGACGTTTTCCCTCTTCGTTTTCTGGAATTATGGAAAATCCAAGTAGCTCTAATGCTTCTTTTTCAGCGTCGTTAAAGAGCGGATCAAAAATATATGATTCGCATTTAAAATGTGTTTTCAAGTTGACAAGCGCGGCCAGCTGATACTTTGCGTTTTTTTGATAACTAAAGTTACCCAAACCGTAGCAGACTATTTGTTTGATGCCTTTTAAATCGAGAATTTGAAAGCACTCGAACAATCCGTCCAAGAGAACCTTTTTGTATGACGAATTTTTAAATTCTAGAACAGCATTACGTACTTCACTGAAATTTAATTCAAAAGTTTTGTTAGTACTGAATAATTTTTAATACAATTTTTTTTTAACAAAATAATAATTTTGTCCATTATAATTATGTAATTTTTTTTAGTTACCTTATTAACGTTGCAACTGGAAAATTGTAATTTACTATTTTAAATTGTTTACTGTTGTTTTTTATTAATTGTTGTTTTTTCCCTTTACGTTTGACTAATATGAAACCATCATGACATGACATATTAAAACAAAAAATAAAAATAAAATTGTGATAGTAACTTGTTAATTATAAATTTCATTGTAAGAAAAACTATTGAATTTATACAAATTAAACACAGAAAATTAATTTATATTATATATATATTATATAAATAAAAAAATAGGTTATAATTGTCCCAAAATATGACATCAAAACGTGAAATAGGTTATGTTTAACATGCCGAACTCGAAGTTTCGAACCTAACTTCACTTACTGCCAGTGTTTCCAGATAGGGGTCAGAGGGATTTTCCCTCTACCCCCACTGTGGAGCTTCCCCTCTAGCGCGTGGCGGCGGGACTCGAGGGAATATTCTCGCGCTCGGACGCTATTTTACCGACCGCTGAATAAATGAAATAAAAATTTAAATAATTATTTGTTGCAAAAAATGCAAATAGAAACCAAAGAAAATTTTTAACAAAATTTATTGTTTTAAAAGTTCTTTTAAAATTATATTTCTTATATATTTTGTATTTTTATGATATTAGAAAAAATTAATTATTAATTGTTTTTGATTGTTTAAAAAATATCGAATAAAAGAATTATAAAAAATTATTAAAGAATTTATTTAAACACTGTCCAATATTATATTGCAAAAATTAATCTTATTGAAAGATTTATTTTTGAAAACATGACTAGAACGTTAAATTTAATCTGAGAAATTACTTTCTTGCGTTAAATCAACTGTTGTGTTTCAAGCATTGTTGAACGAGGTTGTTACGATCCACTTGACAGTTTTGTTCTGATTCTTGTTTACTGCCAAATTTTTTATTATTTTTTTATTACTGGAAAATGATATATGAATGCTAGAGTCACGGCATAAAAAATAAAACTTATTTTTAAAAATTATATTGTTTAAACAAAAATATTACAAATCTGGCTCGGCCGATGGCTTGTTGCCATTGAAAGAAATCCAAATGATCTATCTCATGACATCAAATTTGACCCCCCAAACCCACCCCCTGGGGGTGGGGCGGGGGGCAACTTTAAAATCTTAAATGGGAACCCCCATTTTTTATTGCAGATTCGGATTCCCCGGAA